>VZSV01000311.1:149272-194676 GCA_013398735.1 Nothocercus julius
GCAGCGCGGGCCGCGCCTGCGCCGCCGCACTTTCCACACGCAGCCGCCGCACCGCACCCCGTCGGCAGCCGCTCGGACTCCACCGGAGGGGCCGCTGGGGTTGCCCCTTTCCCCCGCAGGGTCCCTGGCGGGCACGAATCGGCCCCCGCGTCCCCGAACCCCTCCGGGTGGGAAGGAGACCACCGCACGCCGTGGCGAATCTGCGGCACGCGGCGGGTAAAGGGCGCATCGGGCGCTGCGCGCAGGCGCAGCCTCCGCCCGCTGCCGGGGGAAGGTGCGGGCGGGGAGCCGCCCGCCTGTCTTCACGTTCCCCTCCGCACTTTCCATACTGGCACTGACCTGCTTCTCGCCGAGGCTCCGCAGCCCTCGCCTGGGTTGTCGTTAACGGATCCGAGGCGGCCAGTGGCAGGGGGTGAGCGGCCGGTTCTACCGCGCGGTCTCTATGTGGCGAATCTGCGGTTGGGAATGCCCAAGCAAAGCACGAGGAGGGGGCGGCCGTTGGTGCCTCGCGCCCGTCGGCGTTTGGCGCCTTTTGTGCTCGCGCCGCCTCAGGGGAGCGCGGCCGCCGCCGCTGTGAGGAGAAGTTGCGCAGCGACGGGATTTAGCCCATAGATTGCGCTTCCTTGAGATACTGTGAGGAAAACTGAGGCGTTTTTGTGCGAGGGAAGACGTAGAGGAGATAGAGGAGGCTGCGGAGTGGCCTGCAGCACAGTGATGAGCACGGTGAAGGCTAAACATACGGGCTGTGAGAAACAGTTAAAAATCTGTGCAGATTTTGGACTAAACTGGGCAGAGAAGCTGAAGGACTTAGCAGCTGAATTGTTGAAGATTGAGTTAGACAAGGTAGGGAGCTCGAAATAATCTGGAACAGTTTATTGCTGGAATGTGAAAAAAAGTGTCTGTCATATATAGAGGTGAAAAGCTTGCATATACAAGCCTTCTTTTACAAGTACACTAAACAGTTCTGAGTGTCTAAGGAACCTGAACAGTTTCAGATATTGGTGTTCCACATGTGATGGTTATGTGCAGTGAAAATTGTTGAGGTGCCTGAATTCAAAACAAAAGGTAAAGTTGGGAGTTGAAATGCTGCAATGTGGCTAATAAGATAAAAATCTTGACACCTCTAAAGGAAGATTTTGGTGGACCTGGTAAATATGGCAGTTGAAGGAAAGCCAAGTGGTGAATGCTACTGGCAGAAATATATGTTGTTTTTATTTTAATTAAAGGAATAGGATCCTGTGTCCTTGCTGCAAGTCAAGCCCATTTCTTGATGCCTACACTTCATCTAAACAAGTTGGTCCATTTTCCTAAACACATTCCAATGGACGAAAAAGAATAACTCTGCCCTCCCCCATGTACAGTTTCTCTGTGACCACAGTGAAAATTTGTTGAAGAATAATTTGATGATCTCCGGCTTTCATTTAGTAATTAAAAGAATGTAAGAATCCTCAGGTTCCTCTGGTAACCACCTAAATCAGCTTCTTTTCTGCCCACCAGGTTAACATCCATAGAATTTTGTGAAGAACAAGTGAGAAAATCATTGTTAAGCTGTTAAATATAACCTAGTTTTGTGCCTGGTTTTCACTTCATGCATTCCTCCATAATATGTTAAGAACATCAAGTTATTCGAGTTACTGAGTTGCACTAGATAAGTTAAAAACACAAGGAGCACTGTGGTTTAGAGACATGCACTTACTTGCAATGTATTTCTGCTTGTCTGCTGTCTTTTAGATGGTAAACTTTGTATGCCAGATGATGTATTTGTACTTTTTTTGGTGCAACGCTCAGAACAAAGTACCTGAGATCCAGTCAGATTTACAGGATGTCCCCAAAAAAAATAGTTTTTGCAAGCCAAGAAGGATGAGCACCCTGCCTGTTATCATCAAAATTCTTAGCAAATTTAGGACTTCCTAATTGTAGAGAATACTTACAAAAAGCACCCAGCTGCAGTGCTACAGATTTTCTTACTGACTTTTTATTGTTGTTGTTGTTGTTTTTGTTGTATTTTTGTTCATTCTTAAGATACACATGTCAAACTCACAAAATATGCATGGTCAAACTTAAGTTTTATTACTTTTTATTGTAGTACTATCATTAACTTTGGTAATTTCATATCCCTGTTTAAAGTGCCTTAAAGCAATTAAAACTTAGTTCAAGTATTGTAAAATGTACACAGTATAAGCACAAAGAAACACTGCATAGAGAAAATGGCAGGCTATTACATTCAGGATGCCAAATACTCAAGTATTAACAACACCAGATCCATATTGAGGTTAATGATACTTACATATTTTAAGAGCATCTTTACTTTTTTTTTTTTTTTTTTTTAAGAAAATGTTCTAAAATGCATCTCAATAAGTACGACAGTTGTGGTATAAACTATTACAAGGTTTCATCAGTCATTATGAGTATGCAGTAGTGAGTAATTATGAGGATAAAATATGTAATTTTCATTTCCAGAAAGAGAAAGCAATTTCTCTTTTACAAAGACAGCGTATGTCAAGATACAAAGATATAGTTTAACTCTTAAATACTTGATGAAATACTACAAAATAACAATAATAATGAGAAAATTAAGGGACCATACCCAGAGTAGAAAACTAGTAGAAGTTAGATTCTTGAAATCTAACTCCCTGCTCCTTCTCCCTTTCCTTTAAAAGACTTAACATTTTTATTTTATTAATCAAAGTACATACTTGGTAAGCTTTTATATTCTAGCAGGATAGACAGAGACCATGTAAGTCCCTCTGCAGTTTATTTCCAGAGCCCATTACAAATGAACCTTGTGTTAATTTGCAGTGGGTTAAGGTTTGATGGAAGGAATACTGCAAGACCTCCTCATTACCAGCCTGACTTCAATGTCTGGGAGCATTTTCTGCTTTGTGTGTAAACATCCTTCATCGGTTGCTGCCAGGTGGAGATCAAAGCGCAATGAAACTGATTTTTTCCTTAGGCGAGGGTTGTCCTTAAAGAAGGAACCTTCCCATTCTTTGATAACTTCATCCACTTTTTCTGTCCTGCAATGAGAAGGCAAATCTATTTGTGATCTTTTAGGCTTTATGCCATGCATGTGTTCAGGATTGCTTTTAAAATTTAATGAGAAATTACATAATAGAGTGCCAAGTTATTTTAGTTGGGTTCTGAGATCCCAGAATTCTTTTTTTTTTTTTTTTTCCCAGTTGCATTCTCAGGAAAGATAAATAAAGGGCAAGATTTCCTTATTTTTGTACTTATTTTTGTAGTTTTGTACTTTAAGTACATCAGGCAGCTTGCTACTGAGGATAAAGTTTATAATCCGGTCTCAAATAGCTTGTAAGAAGCTGCTGTGCTGTGGTGGGCAAGACAAAATTTGTGCAGCTGAAAACCTTCTAAAAAGGGAGAGGTGAAAAATCTAATTCTAGATCCAACTCTCAGAATGTAGTTCCACATAAAATTAGAAAGAAAAGGCTGAACTGAAATATGGACAAGTGAAGGTGCAGCTGCTTCAATGATATTTAGGCACTGAAATATCAAATATTCCCAGTATTGATTTAATCCTAGAAGTGTATTTTAGGATCTGTTTTTAAATTATCTGTGCAAGATGCACAAATTATGTATTAAAAGAAACTTCATGTATGGAATGTATGAATTAAACCATAGGCATCTGTATTTTAATAAGAATTTATGCATGGTTTCAGCATGTAATTCTAGTTAAGTATTAGCGACATGGTACACTACAATTTATATTAAATGTTATGTTAGATGCTAATGTACAAAAGAATTGAAGAGCAGAAGAATGATGCAATCCAACACTAGTAGAGTAAGTTAAGATGAATAGTATGTACTAAACAGGCTTTCACATGCCCACTGAGGAACCTAGTTTGAAGTTCCCAAAATTTACACATGTAAATACATATTTGCCTTAGAGGGACTTTGCATACATGATATCATCTCTTTTAGCCATAGCTACCTGAATTATGAATAGCTTAATTCTTGTAAGAAATAGAAATTCCCAATTAGAAGCATCATTATGATATCAATAGCTTATTAAATAAATTCTAATGAAGAATCTTTAAAATCTAGTTTATTAGTAACATTTCAGTCAATATATCTTACTACAGGACATCTTTGCTCTATGAAAAAGGTAAAGCATGCTAGTTAAAGAAGAAGTCAAGATTCTGAAAGCAGTGCCCTCTGTTTGCTTATACTTGTTAAATACACTTTTTTCTTACTTTATAGTGCCATGAGCTTCAGCACTTTCCTTCGTAATATTGCCATCTAGGATAGCTTGTTTTGACACCAATTCCACTTTCTCTGTTTCATGCTTCTTTACACCATCTATAAAAGAAAATGTGGATATTCCAGGCATACACAAATTGCAAATTTTTAGCATTATATTGATTTTTGCTATGAAAAACAAGTATGTGATTTATTGCTTAGGAAACTCAGATGGGAGAATAGTTTTTTATAACAAACTCACTTGAAGGTAGAGTAAAGGCAATCTTGCTAGTAGTAGTTTTTTTGTCATCCTTTTGGTCAGGTATAGAACAACGAAACCTGCAAAAGGAAAAAATATTGCAGTCATCTCATACTGAATTATTTTAATCTACAGCTTGTGTTAGGAGCAAATAGGGAAAATCTAAAAAAGCAGGAGCCCTGAGAAATTCTGGTTGACAGTAATAACTATTTGTTAGGATTTCTTGTATTTTGAGTAGAGAACCAAAGAAAGTTGGTGGAAAATTTTGTGTATATTTCACCATTATTTTCTCATTTTTCCTCAGGTTGCTGTTAGCTGGGAAGAGTGTTTAAATTCATTGAGACTGAATTGTATATCTGAGCTTTCATAGAGTTAAAAGCATTACATAGGAGACTGACCACATGTCTGCGACCCTATTGCGCAGACACATGCTAGGGTTTTGGGGCTGAACCCCCTTATTTTCTTTAGCAATGCCTAAGGAAGGCAGCATTCCCTTGAAAGCCATTATCTGTAATTATGTGAAGCAAATGATTAATAGTATGTAAGTCTATATCTCTTTATACATTATATATATGCATATTTTCACTTCAAAAATTTCATTTATGAACATACATACGATGAAAATACAGTGTTTTCATTGCAAATTGGTGAGATTTGAATGATTTTCACAGTTCCTGTGGTTGGAACCCAAATTGTCTGTAGGAAATCTAAAAGCTAAATTCAACGAAGCCAATAACATATGTAAATATAAATATAAAAAACAAGAAATGCTTCAGGCTTTGTAAAAGATACCTTTCAGTGTCTTGGAGCTTGTTCATGAAATCATTCAAAATCTTACATTTTGAGCATGTATACATATATATATATATGTATATATTTGTGTATGTGAGTTTTATAGTGTAATACACGTAACTTTTTTAATGATTGGTTCATGTAATTACAACTATGGTGGTTGTTTCAATGAGTTCTGAAATGAAAGATGAATTCGAGCATTCTTTCTCAACAAATACCTGTTCTCTTCTTGCTCAAGCAGACTGCGATATGTTGCTATTTCCTCCTCCAGTTTCATTCTAGTGTTCAGTAGGATTTCATGCTCTTGAAGCTGTTTCTCAATCCCTCTTCTCACTTCCTGTAGCTCTTTCTCTAAGCTTTCAATCTCAGCTTCTAAATTTTGAAGTTGCATATGGTACTGCTGCTCTGTGGCACGCAGTGAACGTTCCAAACCCTTTTCCTGTTAAATTTAACTCATATTTTAAGATTTAGAAACTATGTGTAAAAATGTAATACATACTTTTCATTAACAGACAGTGTATTTTTAAGCCAGTTCTTTTAAGACTATTTTTAGCAAGAGAGGTAAAGCTTTTAAGATAAAACTTTTGCTGATAATCTTCTTGCTAAAATGTATAGTGATTCAAGAGAGAATAAAAAAAAAAAACAGCCTCTTGTTTTACCAGCAGTTCACTACCACTGTTTTCACAGGTTGCTGGAATTACTTATATCATTAAAATGATAGCCAGCTCAGTGTCATACGAAAACTGAGTACTCTTTGCACTCTGTATCCTACCTACATTACCAAATTCAGTAAATTTTGAATATCATTTTACCATGCTTACCACAGCATGGAGCGATTCAATTTCAATTTGCATATGGTGCCACTGCCGTCTGGCTTCACTGAGTTCTGCTCTGGCTGCCTTTAATGCTTCTGCATCTCTGTCCATTCTTTTAATTGTAGCTTCTTCTAGCTACAGTAGATACAGAAAAGATAACAGTATTAAAATATTTAAATAATATAAAAATACATAAATATCTCTAATTGCAATTTTTAAAATTCATATTAAGTTGGTAAAGCTAGCCGTGATTAATCTTTTATGTATGGCATAGTGAGGAACCTGCTATGTTGCTGCATGGGAAGGAAGGAGGAGGCATACTGTCCATATGTATGCTCATACCCATGTTTTTAGTATTTAGTTCAGGTCTTAGCAAGCAAGTAAAATAAAATAAGCCTTTTTTTGTTTGGTTTTGTTTATATACTAGCTTACTGTCATTTCACCAGCTCATAATTTTGGTGAAATTCTACGTTTGACTAATCCACAAGTGAACACTTTTCAGCTCAATATTTTGTTGTCCTTTTGTGCCTAGGTACTGCAGAGTTTATGAGACCAAATTATAGCAATAGGCTGGCTGCTTTGTGCCAACACAGGAGGGAATTTGGCTTAGTCTAGTTTATGGTTGTTCTGTGTCGTTGGAGGACTGTGTAGATATTAGCTGACTTGTGGTAGGTACTTTGGCCTGGATTAAAAACAAGCCCAGAATTTCTGCAATACCTATGTACAACTGAGTGATATATTACATATTTTTCAGCCTGGATTTCCTGACATTTAATGGTTGTAAATGGTCTTTTTTTTTTTTTTTTTTTCTTCCTCCTCATTTTATTACAAGGCTTGGTTGCATTTTACAGATGTTCTCTATTTAAATTTATAAGTGTGTGTTGATAACCTTTAATAAATCTACATGAAAGAATAAAATATTTGCTGAAAAGTATGACAGTTTTACTGAGAACAGTATAAAATGCTTCTTGAGAAGACACACTTTTACAGAAGTAAACCTTCTTTGTATAAATGGCTTCTGTACAGTCTCTTTGATTTTCATGATACTCTTTTCCTTTGGGATAACTAAATGGTGCTATGCATGTTACTGCATATGTCGTCATTTTTTAAATCACAACAATATCACCACTGCAGGTACAGAAGAAAATCCAGATGCATTACCCAGTATTCCTTCAGTGTGCATTTCATACTCTAGACAAAGCATATTTCCCTGTCTTCTAGCTCAAGTCTTACTGCAGTAAAATCAAAATCCCTTCCCCGCTACTCTGCTGCATTGCAAAGGCAATACTGTACCTCCTGGAGAGCGAGGCAGGAATTGCAGAGAGCAGGATCGCCTCCCTGGCAGGTGCGTGCATGTGTGGAGCCATTACCTGGGTCCTTGCTGAGCGGGGGGTCTTTATCTGATTTCTGGTGATGAGCCTTTCATAGTTTGCCCTGATCCCACTGAGGAGCTGGGACAGCTCCATTCCCTTCCCATCCTCCACGCTTGCGAACGGAGCCTCCTTGATAGGATGAGGTGGCTGCTGCAGAGCCCGGCGCCTGCAGTGAGAGCAGAGTGCGGCGAGGGGGGGGAAAGTACGGGCAAATTTTAAAGCTGCAGACCTCTGTTTTTGAGGAAGCACTGGAAGGTCAGAGCCTTTCAATTGTTTTTTTGTTTGTTTGTTTGTTTTTGATTTTTTGTAATAGGTTTAGTAACACGAATACCTACTACTTTTGCAGTGATGAACATGGTAACATCTAAGAATGTGCTGAAACAAATATATACAATGTCTTTGTGGTTTTGTTAAACCAATTTTTTTTATTTCTTACAACCTAACCTTTTTGAAGAGTTGAAAGGCAAAATTACAGCTGCATATCTTGAGAGTGCAGTGATAGAATTGGAGGGAAGGGAGCGGTGTCCCACTGTGCACACACAGAGCTGGCAGTGCTGCTGCCACATACCTTCCCAGGAGGCTCACGGAGCACAGGGTACATGGGGACATTGCCACATTTGCATCTTTGAGATTTTTTAGGACTTGGCTGGGCAAAGCCAAGTGGCAGACCTAGTGTAGTGCTGGTGATTGTCCTGCTTCGAAAGCATCGGGCTTCAGGCAGTCTTTCAGCCAGCGTTTCTGTGGCCTGGGAACGCAAAAATTCCCAGCCGTGCTCTTGTTGCAAGGGGTTTGACTGCCCTTTGGCAGAGGGCAAAGACTGGTGAACAGACGCTGAAGACAAAGATGTGCAGTCTGAAAATGTGTCTGTCCTGTTTCTGAAGGAGGTTACAGTACATCGTTGCCTTTTGTGTTAAGTGTGTTCACAGTGTGTGCAGAGCATTGGAAGATCCTTACACATTTTTTTGAGTGCTACGTGAGAGGTAGAAGAGAGAGGTTGCCTTTTTGCTGTTCTGTGATTTCTGCAAAGAATATCTTTTTATAAGTAAAAGTATTGTACCACTTAAAATTCTGCTTGTGTGCATAAGGCTTCCTTGTTCTTGGCTCTGTCTTTTGGCACCTGTAAAAGGATCCTGTGTTTCAATCCTATTTTTCTTAGTTAGCTGCTCTTCTTCAACAGACCTGGACTTAGATGAGTCTGTTTTGCTGTCCACCATCTTTTCCACAAGCGTCTGAGTAATTCTAGTTCAGCTGATTTCAAAAATAAAGTACATTGTTTTTCATTCATGGTATGAGAATATTCAGATAATATAAAAGAAGAAAAAAACATTAGAAATTAATCAAAGAAATTGGACATGTTATACCTTAGGACATTTTGAACTTCAGTAGAAAGAGCCTATGTATTCAAGCAAACAAGAATATTAAATGTAATTTTAAGTTCCCTGGGACTCAGAATGTCTTCAGTTCACATGAGTCAGTCAAGATTGTCTAGCATGTTACAAGAATAATCCAAAAGTGTAGAGTTTTGAAATGCAGTAGAGTTCTGCAACCATATTGGCTTTGGTGGCACGAGCTGAACATAATGCCCCAAAACATGTCTGTGCACAAATCTTATTATTTTGGGCTCAATAGAAGATAAAAGCTTGCCAGATGATACCATTTTAAAGCATTTTAAAAATAGATCAACACTAATACATTCATTTTCCTAATTTTCTTTCAGGTGCAAAGAAAACTGGGTACGAGATTCCCGAAACCTGAAGGTAGGTGGAAGCAACTTTTGTTTCTACATAGACTTGCATGGCTCTGTTTCTGGAATGTATTTTTACTGGCTCCACTGTCATATTTATCAATATATAATGTATAGCTGAATGACCAGTGGTTGTCCATAGTCAGCCCTACTATTCATGTGTCTGTATTTTGCCTCAAGTTATTGGTTACTGTTCTGTAGTTTTTCAATGTATTGAAGGGAAGGCAAATACCTTTCTTCTAGACTACTTACGTTAATTGAATTTTCTCAAATATGGTGGCATAATAGTAGTTAAATGATTTATTTTCTGTTTTGAGAGTATCTTCACATATATTTTACTGTTCTTGTATGGGGGTTTACAAAATGTGTCTGTTGTTTTGAGGAGCAGAGTGTATGAAGATCTATAAACAAATGTGAATTTTATTCCTTTAAATGCTAGCATTTGCCTTAGTAACAATCAAAAAGAAAACTTAATATTTTCAAATAATTGGATGTAAGTTTTAAGGGGGTTGTGCTTTGGGTTGTGCTGTTATTTTGTGCTGGATGAGAATTTTAAAATAGTACATTTGAGTGGAGTTCAGGAAGTCAGGTTTGCATTTCAGGAGATCAGACTGTATTCCCAGCAGGTGGCACTCAGGGACGTCTGACCACTGCTTTGCTGCTACTTTCAAACGAATGTCGCACTTTCTTTTCATCCGCTATGCTTACAGCATTCTTACATATTACAGTATGTTGTTCTGTTTGCTTAATCCTTAGGATTGTTGTACATTGAGGTTTTTAAATTGCGTGCTATTGAGTACTGTTTTAATCCCACGTTTAAACATTTTTATTTATATGCTTGTTCTACCAGTGGCTTAACTTCCTTACATGGTGAGTGAAGGCCAACATGTATACACATGCACAGAATACATGGCAAAATACCCAAGAAAAATAGCAAATATAGATTACGAGCTGCAATCCTAAACTGTCATAGAAAGGATGAAAGGTGGTTTAAAGCTTGCTGAGTTCTTTTTTATTACTCAAGAAAACTGGAAGAAGAGGTTTGAACAGCAAAATTATTGTACCTATTAATTAAACATATTAAAAAAGCAACCACAAGTGTATCTGTTTGAATGCCTAATGTGTGCACCATGTTTTCAGTTACTGAACAAAGAATTGATACATTTAAAGTATACGGTGAAAATAATACAAGGCAATACTTAAAGACTGAAGCAGAAATTATATTGCATGAGAATGAAAAATATATGTTTCATTTTCTGTAGAAGAATCATATCAAATAAACCAAACTACTTTATCACTTCATACAAAAGAACAAAGATATTAATCTACTACTGCTTTTAAGGAAGAATAGAATGAATGGATCTGTTACAGTAGCAGATTGTGTCATATCTTCTCTTCAACTTCCTTAACGTGAGATGCAACAACTTTTCCATCTACTACTTCCTCAACAATTGTTTTGATCTTTCTAGTTTTCGTAGGATCTAAACATCATAAACAAAAAAAAAGTCTTTATTAAAGTGCTGAAAATGACAAAACAGAACATCATGCTTGCATAAGTAGTCCCATCCTTTTTCCTTTCAAACTGATTTCTTGTTACGATAATCTTTCTGACATAGTTAAATCAGAGAGCATACATTATTTTAGTTACAAAAATAATTTTGAAAGTAATATTATTGGGAATTTTCATGACCGTGCTGACATCATTTAGAATTCTGTGCGAGTACTTACTAATTCTGTATCAACTAGATTTACTAGGAACGTAAAACAACTGTATGTATTATTACCATGTGCACACATTAATGTTTATTTGAAATTTAATGGGCAGAATTATTATAGCAGTTGTAAAAATAAATTTTATTCAGTTGAGATCTACCTACCCTGAGAGGAATCCAGTGATTGTGTTTGTGATTTGGACCCCGTCAAAGATGAGCTTTCAAATGTAACTCCCTGCCCTGCGCTCCTTAAAATAAATTGTAGACACACGTAATATTGCAGAATGTTTACCAGGATCAGAGCAAATATGATTATTCCTTTAATTCACAGGTTAATATAAATACAGAGTAGAATGGTTCAATCTCCCCAAATAGATTGTATGTTAAAGAAGAGCTACCAACTATAATTATGTCAAAATCTTAGTATGTGACTTAGCGTCTTTCAGTGAATGGACCCTTTGTTTATACCTCTTCTTTTTCCCAGAAGAGGGTATTGCTATAGAAGCTAAAAGAGAAGATATTTTATGTAAATTTGTTACTTACACAAACTCGCCATCTAACAAGCGGCGATAAGTCTCAATCTCCATTTCCAGACGAGACTTGATGTCTAGAAGTTGCTGATACTCTGCGTTCTGCCGCTCCATATCAGCCCTGACCTGGAACAGCTGAGATTCCAGATTCCCAATCTGAAGTTGCATTTGCGAAAGCTGAGCACAGTAACCACCTTCTGTTTCTGCCAAAGTGTCTTCAAGGGATTTTTTCTGTGTAAGAAGGATAGTAAATAAACTGACAAGAAAAAAAAAATCTTTGAAATTACAAAAGGATCTGAAGTGGTTTAATGAGAGT
The DNA here is from genome assembly GCA_013398735.1 of Nothocercus julius. Taxonomy (NCBI): domain Eukaryota; kingdom Metazoa; phylum Chordata; class Aves; order Tinamiformes; family Tinamidae; genus Nothocercus; species Nothocercus julius. The sequence continues at coordinate 161,011 of VZSV01000311.1, forward strand.
AAGTACAGGTTCATTACTAGCTAGACTTTAACAACATTTTTGAAGTTGGAAATTTTACACTGACTAGTTAACCCTGGGCTTTCCCTCAACCTACCATGGCAAGTTGAGATTGTAGTTCAATTTCCAAGCTCTGAAGAGTCCGTTTTAGATCTGTGATTTCACTTTTTCCTGACTGAAGCTGCTCAGTATTGGTGGTGATTTCCCTTTTCAGTTCCCCACTCTGTAATGCCAAGGAAGGATAGTGTGTAATTTCACTGTTTCAAAAATTTAACTAATTTTTACATTTATTTGACTGAATTTGCTGTATCTGAGGTGGTTACTTTTTCATTGAACCATGCTTCAGCCTCTTTACGGTTTTGCTCAGCGATGACTTCATACTGCCCTCTCATGTCATTCAGGAGCTTAGTGAGGTCAATTCCTGGAGCAGCATCCATTTCCACGCTCACTTGGCCAGCCGCACTGCCCTGGAAGCCCTGAAGCTCCTGCGCAGATTTAAAGAAAGACAAAATGATTCTACCAGAAATATATGTAAAGAATTAGATGTGATACAAACTCTGTTTCAACAGGAATTCTTTATATATAGTTCTAGGAAAAATCCTGAAGGATGCCTTTATGCTGCATTTATCAGTTAGAAGACCAAGAAAAAATGACAGAAATAGCAACAGAACTTAAAAAGAATATAAATGAAAAGTAATGCTGCATCATCAAGAACCTATAGCTTGTCTGGATCTTTCGCTTAGTAAGCTCAAAAAAGAACAGCAAACAAAACAAGCAACGAAACCAAGTAACTATTCTGATGTAAATAAAGGAAATATTTCACATTTCTCATTTTATGCTGTCTTTTTAAGAATTTATGGAAAAAAAAAACAAAAAAAACCTCTTCATGGTTCTTCTTGAGATAAGCCAGTTCTTCATTCAGGCTTTCAATCTGCATCTCCAAATCAGCTCTTGTCAAGCTCAGCTCATCAAGAACTCTGCGCAGGCCGTTGATGTCAGCCTCCACACTCTGGCGAAGGGCCAGCTCATTCTCGTATCTTTAAGGAAAATCATTAAATACATTTTTCCCGTGGTTTATAGACTCAAGAGTAAACTTATTACTGTGTCATTATATAGCTTTTGCTCTAAATTGTTAATATATGTAACTTTCAGAATATTCAATAGTTACATTAAAGAATTCTACAAAGAAAGAAATATTTAAAGATACTACATAACTTTTTTTTTTTTTTTTTTTTTAATATTACGACATACTTACTTCAGTCTGAAATCATCAGCAGCCAGTCTGGCATTATCAACTTGCAGAATAACTCTTGCATTGTCAATAGTCGCATTTATGATCTGGAATGCAAATAATTTCCCCAAAATGATTTAATAGCCTGGTGGATTACAGCTCAATATAGCTATTTATGTGACTAATTTTAAATGTGAATATAAAATTAAGTGTAATTTGTTAGATCCTTTTATAGCATACCATGAAAACATTTAGGACAAGATTTTCAGCTTTTTTAAGTAGGCATGTTTCACGTTATGGAAAATGACCAGTTTGCTTTCTGTAACTATAGGTAGTCACAGAAACTATGAACTAGGGTTCATAATCACTGAAGAGATTACCGGGGGGGTCTCTCAAGAATTGATTTTGTGATATAAGAAATGAGAATTGCTACAGAATTGCAGTTAACGGAGAAGAAAAAAAGTCAGCATAGTGTGACAGAGAACTATTACAAGCATCAAAAACATAGAATAAATTTGCTCTCAGGTTCTGAAAGGAGTTTGTAGGTTTATCTAAAATCTTCCTAGATGAACTGCAGGTACAGGAGATGCAGTGAGTACAGTGCTTTGTTACCTTACTGCGGAGATCTTCAATGACTGGATAATATTTACTGTAGTCGTTCCCCGATCCAGTGATACCAGCACCAGGGCCATTTTTCTCGTACCACTCCCGTATCTTGCGCTCCAAGTCAGTGTTGGCCTCCTCCAGAGATCGCACTTTGTCCAGGTAAGCAGCCAGCCGGTCATTGAGGTTCTGCATCGTTTCTTTTTTCGAGCCAGAAAGAAGGCCCCCATCCCCACCACCACCACCTGCACCAAAACCGCCTCCAAAACCAGCGCCTGAACCACTAGCAAAACCACTTCCAAATCCAGCACCTGAGCCGCTACCCAAACCACTTCCTAGAGCTCCGCCGTAGCTGCTGCCTAAGCCACCTCCGTAGCTGCTGCCTAAGGTGCTGCCGAAGCCTCCCCCGAACCCAGTGCTCCAACCGCTTCCCAAGCCTCCCCCTGAGCTGCCACCAAAGCCGCCACTGAAGCCGGAGCCTGAGCCAAGCAAGGAGGCAGCACCAAACCCTCCAGCAGACCCCCCGCCAAGCCCAAAGCCGCTTCCCCCAAAGCCGCCTCCACTGCTGGAACTAGACATCCTCATGGATCCGGCACCGAGGCCGCTCCGTGCAGATGACTGTCGGGATGTCCCACTTGTGCGCACAGAGAGGGCCATGGTGCTCACGTGCCCTGGTCTGCGGGGCACTCAGGCACGTCTCAGAACGGGTTGGCCGTTTTATAGAGAAGGAGGGGGCTGTCTCTGGAGCACTTCACGCCTCCCAGCAGGTTCTTTAATTGCTTCTTTCTCGCTCTTTTTTTCGGGGGGGTGGGGGACAAGGCAGTGTAGTATCGTCTCACCAAATTAAATGATATGTGCAAATTTAAATTGTCCATGGGGGTGGAAATCTAATACCCTCCAGGTATTTGCTGTATGAGGGAGGATGGGTGGAGTAGAGTTAAGACATCACAATAATGTTTCACTGTGTGCAACAGTGCACAGAAATTTCTTTTCACATTTAAATCCATCCTAAATAATTTTTTTTGTCGTTACCTATACACCCCCTTCTTGATTTGGGGTTATTATTGTAGAAGTTTGCCTGAGGCTGTAGCATGATCCCTTTCATAGCAAACTTCCTGTGTGCACGTCAAAAAGGATTTCTCTTCATAATACTTCAGTGACACATTTTACTGAACCTCTGCCAGATGCGCACTGTTGAGGTGCTTGTTAGGAAGCAAGAAAGTGCTCAGCAAAAGTGCATCAAGAGGCTTATGGATCATCAGTGATTTGTTCATTAATATAAAATCATAAAATATAAATGATTATACTGACCTTTGTAATTTTATCTTCTGTCCTAAACCTTCAGGCATTGGATCATATCTCTAAGGCATGGAATACAGTTTTAATTTATCTACATCCATGAGCATGGGTGTTTTTTTCTGCAGACATGTTTTATGAGTGGTAGGTCAAAGATTTAAGTAAACATTTATGTAGGCATGTATTGATCACTTGGAATCAGTGACTCGTTACTGTGAAAGCTAATGGTTATTTTTTTTGGTAGCTGTTTATGTGCAGTAAACAACAGCCTGGACAAATGACAATTCAAAAGGGAGAGTTTTTGTGTTTATGTTGTCAACAGGAAAATGTCGACTCCTCGGACTGAAGGTCTGGAAGGGCACTTGTGTTTCGTGGGGAAGATTACATGCAGTTACTAATCAAGAGAGGTTTAATAGGCAAAATGTGTTCTTATCGATAAAATACCTTTCTTGGTTACTTCCTGGCGATAAAAAAAATCAGAGAGTGCAAAAGAATAAAATGGCTTCTTAAATTTTATATTTTAATATATGATGCTCCAAATAGACAATTGTGATTTATTAGAAAATCATTTTTTACTTAAGTGAAGCTGCATTGCACTTGAATGATAGTTCAACTTCAGCAAAGATGCACTGAATTAATATTTTAAAATATTTCTAAATACATATCTACTACTGTATGTTAAAACATAAGAGAAGAAGCTGGATTGTTACACCTTGGATTGCAGTTTAGACTTAAACTTTTCATCTGTGAACATACTGAAAGCCTGAGAAAACTTAATGAACCAGACACAGAAATGAATGATCTGAAGAAATGAAGAGAAAGTTCCCATGGTGCTTTCAGAAGAGTCAACCACTACTAAAAGCTTGTTCAGCGCATAAGCAAAATCATTGGATGGCTTTCACCAGTTTCTTGCTTTGAGTTTCTGAAGAATACTAGTAAACATTGCCTCAGTATTTTCAAAATTTCAATATTTCAAACTTATGATACAATTTTTATCTATCTTGGAAATAATACATTTACAAAAATGCTGATTTCTATTTTTTCATCTAATCACTACATAAGTAAAACCCCAACTGTTTAAAGGATATCTTGTACTTTGTAACTTAATGATAGAAAACATGATTTTTTTTTAATATTTGCACAGAAGAAAAAGAAGTAGAAAGTTTGGCATTTCCTGATCTGACAGGTTTAAGCCTTTGCTGGTTTCATGAGAATTAGATCAAGGTCCTTTGATCATGTCGTTCTGGTAGGAGCTACAGGGAGCTCAATGGCCGCCACCTCGGGGCTGGTCCTGGTTATATCTTCTCTTCAATCTCCTTGACCTCAGAGGAGACGACCTTGCCGTCAACCACCTCCTCAACAATTGTCTTGATCTTCTTAATTTTACTTGATTCTGTTAATAAAATTAAACAGTGAATTAGCTAAATCCAATGTGTATTGACACAATATTATCACTGGAGCCCCAGCAGCAATGCTACCAGCTAAAGGACACACAAGGGTGTCCCTTCACTGCACAGTGACTCTGCAGCTGCTCCGTGGGGATGCAGATGCTGCTGCTGCTGTTCCCCATGCGGATATAGGGCCCTGATTGGAATAACTCTCCTGTCCCTCTGACAGACCTGACAGCTTCAGTTTAGCACCAGCTCAGTAGATCTAAAAACTAAAAATATTCTTATGGATATTTTTACTGAAAGGGATATTTTAAAATTACATGCTGTATTTAGGAACCTATGTGGTCAGTGGAAAGGAGTAGACGCTTCTGAAGGCCTCCAGAGAGTAATTCGGTAATTCTTTTGTCTCGCTAAGGAGCCTAGGGTTTTAATTTGGGCACCACCTGAGTTATATACATAAAGCATCTTTTATTGGCATAAAATTTCGCTTTCCTGTGGAAGCGTGTTACTTGTTTCATGTCAGACTAATTAATTCCATAACATTTCAAAAGAAGTCATCAAAAACATGGAAGTTCATGTGCCATACCTTTTTCAGCCTCTTCTATAGCTATATCCATTTGGAAATGCCTGTGCAAATTATACATTAAAAGTATAAAATTAATTAAAGATATAAACTATTATTTATATTAAAGCAAAGGCAGCTGTCATATGAAACTGCGCTGCTAAGCAAGATGCAGGTAGTGCTGGGGTCCTTACCCGCTATCATCTCCTTCCAGCAGGCGTCGGTACGTGGCGATTTCCATCTCCAGACGGGTCTTGAGGTCCAGCAGAACGGCGTACTCGTTGCTCTGACCCGCCATGTCCGCTCGGATTTGTCTCAGCTGAGCCTCCAGGCTGGCAACTGCACCCTGTATTTGAGCTAGCTGGTAGCTGTAGCGGGCCTCGGTTTCAGCCAGGGTGTCCTCTAGAGCCTTTTTCTATTGCCGATGAAAAGAACAGGAGATTTTAGGAGATGCGTTATTCAAGAGGATGCATCTTTATGTCAAAATTATGTCAAAATTCAATGTAGATTGAAAGAACTCATAGTTTCTATATTTATCTGTGTAATTATCTGCTAAGCACATTTCCTGATTTTAAGTATTGCTGATGATTTACCATGTTAAGGTGGGATTGTAATTCTAGCTCCAGGCCTTGAAAGATTTGTCTCCGTTCTGTGATCTCTGTCCTTTGGCTTTGCAGCTGCTCAATATTGACAGCGACTTCCTGGTTCAGCTCTTCTGTCTGAAATGCAAAAAGCCACAGGACTGTAACCCAGCTCTAAATATGTTAGAGGATCCTGCTGGTGTTTAGGTACCTGAGCGTTACCTGTTTTTCAAATCGTTGTTTGGCTTCTTCACGGTTCTTTTCTGCCATTTCTTCATATTGCAGTCTCATATTTTCCATAATAGTGGCAAGATTGATACCTGGAGCAGCATCCACCTCTACGTTAACCGAGCCACCCACCTGCTTGTGCAGGTTGTGAACTTCCTGCAACAGCGAGGGTTGTATTAACATCAGTTCAAGTGAACTCTTAGTCCTGCCTGAATATTGGAAATTCAAAGTCCACAGAAATAGAAATAGTTCTTAATTATTAAATAGCACCTAAGGCTAAGATAACTCAATCCCCTTGTAAATATTGCACATTGCATCTTATGTTAGAAAATATTACTTATTTTGAGGCAAGAAATCTTAGATGAACGTATAATAAAAAGATGATTTCCTTACAGCTTAATCTACAAAATGATTATAAATGTCATGGTTCCCATCTGTATGCTTTTGTGTAACAACTCATAAAATACAGATTATTCTTAAGGAAAACCTTTACTCCTTAAATTCTGGAGCTGTTTGTGTCTTTATTTGAAAAGAGGGAAGGAGTGATGGTGTATTAACCTTCTTCGTAGGGTTCTGAAATTACAAATGTATTGCGAAAGGAGTGAATCAGCTTGAGCTTAGACCTCCAGCAGATACCTAGAGTTCAGACACCAGACAGCACGTAGCATTCACACAAAGCTGCATTTTCTTGTGTTAATCTTGAGCTGAATCCCACCCTAAGCATCATATTCTTTCAGATTAGCCATGAAAATTTCATTATTCCTAGTGGAGCTGAATTTATACATTTCTGTGTGATGGTGTTCTGCTGCTCTCACCTCCTCATGGCTCTTCTTAAGAAAAACTATTTCTTCATTCACACTTTCAATCTGTGACTCCAGATCAGCTTTTGTCAAGGTCAAGTCATCCCGGACTCGGAGCAGTCCGTTAATATCACTCTGTACGCTTTGCAAGAGCAAATGTTCATTCTCAAACCTGTAAAATAAGGTTGCTTTGTCATCATCAAAATGAACTAGCTGAAGAAATGTTGGAATAGAGCGGCCACAGCCTTAATCCTCAAAGTTTTCTTTTATTAACTTTTCTTTAGAAAAGCTTTGCCTCAAAGTTTGATTTTGAGAATTAATTTCCAAGACAAAGTACAAGTTTTGCCTACGTAATTAGCATGTAGGATTTTCCAAGGGAATGGAGCAAATGACATTTGCACAGTGCGCCTATTCTGTGTTGCTATTTAATTGTGCCTTGTGAAAGGGATTTTAGCTCGTATATAAAATTTATTTTTCCTTCCTTGAAAAATGAAACTGGGCATCTAGAGGCTTTCCTGAATAACAAGGGCATAAAAAAGAATGTGTGAAATGAAAATGAAACTTACTTAATTCTAAAATCATCAGCAGCCAGTTTGGCATTGTCAATCTGCAGTACAAGCCTTGCATTTTCCAGCTGTGCAACACCAATCTAAAAAAGAATGGTTAGAACATTGGTGGTAGAAATAGCAGACAAAACTAATAGATTCTTAACAGTTACAGAAGATAAGATTATTTTACACTTATAAACTGCTGTGAAAATTGATTATTTATTCTAATAGTAATTTACGTCTCAAGCAGGGATCGGTTATTTTGGGGGGCATTTGACAGTCTCCAGTTCTGAACATTTGGAAAAAATGACCACTTTTCCCCATATAAAGTCTCTGGATTTTGGCTTTAGTCCAGATATATCATACTTGGAGGACAAAGTCTAGTCTCTTATTTACTGTAAATAAAAACCTATCCTCATCTGATGACCATCATAGTCATAAAACTACTTCCTTCATCGTCTGCCTTTTCAGATAAGATTATAAGCTATGATCGCTTTCTGGGTATTTGCAGTCAGAGGTCTTTGAGAGATGGAATATTATATATGAAACTGTGAGACGTTTTCATTTAATGCCCAGTTAGCAACTGGAAAAAAAGGAAATCACTGTTTACGCAAAGATATAATATGTGTATAAAACAGTAGTCAATTTAAAGTATTCAGGCAAATTGGAGGAAATTATGCAATGGAAAAGAGAGCTTGGGATTTTAATATTCTCAGTCAATTTCTCCTCCCAGGCTCCAAAGTAGAAATTCAGATTAAGTAATTGCAGATTATATCTCCTCTCCCCTAGCTGCCAAAAATGTAGAGGTCTGAAAATCTGTTATGTCTTAAGTGAGACAATTTGAAAATTAAATTTTATGCAAGTTGATTATTATCTTTTTTTTTCCCCAAAAATATTTGAAATTCATGTATTATATAGATGATGATATGATTTCTTACCTTAGTTCGGAGTTCTTCAATGATTTGAAAGTATGGACTATGGTCACGACTTACGACTGAGGAGTTCTTCTGATAGTACTCCTTGATCTGCTGCTCAATCTGGGAGTTGGCCTTTTCCAGAGCTCGCACCTTCTCCAGATATGAAGCCAGGCGGTCGTTTAGGTTTTGCATGGTTGTTTTCTCATTGCCAGTGAGCAGTTCATCATTACCAGCAATGCTCAGCTGGAAGTTGTTGCTGAATTTTCCCCCAAAGCCTTGTCCGTAGTTGGTGCTAGAGGATATGCGGGTACCATAGCCACCGGCTCCCCCGTAGACGCTGGGGGCTTGAAGTTTTTGGATGGCCATTTTCCTGACGGTTAAACCACTGATGCTGGGTGCAGGAGGATAGGAATGGGAGCCCGAGACCCACTGGGAGCTCTGGTTAGAAAATGCCATTTGTGGTTTTCTGCTTTGTCTCAGATGAAACAGCGATGTCTGCACAAACGTAGGAGAGCCCAAGTGAAGAGCAATGTCTGCTCTGTCAACCTTTATACTGTTTCCCAAGGAGGAAGCACAGTAGTTCTAAACCCCACCTCTGTTGACGCACAGTGTACCTGGTGTCAGCACAAACAAGATGCAGGATACTGCCCCCACAATCTGTGTGATGTCGGGGGGTTTACTCTGTTCAACTGCCTTTGAGAAAACTCCTCAGGTACTTTGGCTTTCCTTGTGATTATTTTGAATAACGCGTAAAACACAAAGAAGCTGTTGAATGATTTATAAGTGTTTACCTGCAGCTGTAGCTTGCATGGGGCTTTTGAATGAACATCTAGATTCCTGCTCCCATGTGCAGGTTCAGAAATTAAAATGAGGATGCTTATATGTGATGAAGGGCTTAAAATATATACCTGTACAAGTTGAGCAAGCAATACTCTCAGCCTCAGCACAGTCTAGGACTTTCTAAATTATTAGAAAGATGGCATTTATAAGCACCATGTTAATGTTACAGGAAGCCTAGAATGCTGCTCATACTGTAATAAGGAAGTGAATGTTACAGGGAACCTGCACTGAATATCCAGTCACTTAACGTCAGAAACACTTGCAGGGTGAAGAAGCTTTTGGAGCAGCTGAAATTAAACAAAAATGACATTGCTTTGGACAAAGCAGTAAGAATTTATATGCAGGGTGTTGGACATCTTGGAGCTCACATGGCCTCTATGTTCAAAAGCAGCTTTCTGGAGTGAGTAGATTCTCTGCAGAAGCCACTGTCATAAGCTGTCACACTTGGGGCATTCAGAAAGGTGAAAACTGGGCTTCCCTGCAAGCCCTCCCCTCTCTGGGAACCATCTGAAGCGTTAAGAGTTGCCTGTGCAGAAGTCCTTTCCCTCTGGGGGGTTCGCCAGGAAGTGAGAGGGTATGTTCAGGAACTGCAACCTGCTGCCTTTGTTCAGTGTGTTTGAGTTTTCCAAACAGAGGATAATCCTGTTTCTAATAGTTCCCAGATTCCGGAGCTGAGGACTGTGTATAGTTGTGAGATCTTAACGGAGAAAACGGAAAGCATGAGAAGACACGGATTGCTGAGGATCCCTGGTACTGCTGGGAGCTGGGTGCGCTAGAACACATGGCAAGTGCCACTCCTTGGGGCACTGCACTTACAGCACATTAGTGTATTATTAATGTAGAGCTACTCAGGTAGAACAATTAACACATATAGTTTGTATTGGTGGAAGACAGCTGCTCTGCATACTGGTTTCAGACCTTGCGGCAGGGAATTGATGAAACTCTGCGCTGTGGGGCCTGTCTTGGCGCGAGCTTCAGATTTCCGAGAACCCCTAAGCCTGGAGCATGAGGAAACCAGTACTGCTATGTTTTCAAAGCCCCTGATGCTATCTGTCTTAGAATAAAGTTGCCTACAGATTATTCTAAATAGCACCGAGGCAAGGCAAACTGCTAAACTGACATGTTCAGCTGTTCCCAAAATGAGTAGTCCAAAGCAACCTGATCAGTGTGCAGGGCAGAACAGCCTTTGCAGGAAGATGCTGTTCACCTCCATGAATTGCCTGTGGACCTTGAACTTTTTGAGGTGGAACTGCTAAGGGTAAATGACAGAAAAACATTTATGACACTTAAAACCAAAGTGCACTAGTCAGGTTATTTGGATTGTAACTATAGGAACTTAAGGCAGGTCTTTTATTTATTAAAAATAATGAGTAAGAATCAGTAGAGCTGGTAGGGCAAAGCTGTAAGAGATGGGGCGAAAGTTCTTTCTCATGGCTATGCTTTTCGGCTCCTACATGTCTGGCCATAATTCCCTGTAACTTATTTAACATTTTGCTTTGTTACATAACAGATGTCAGCAAAGCTCTAGATTGGCTTCTTTGGACCTAATTCTCAACCTTTGTATTTGCAGCTGTCCTGCCCTCAAATGGATAAACAGCTGCATGGTTTAAATATCAAAAAAAGAAAAATCAAAAAAGCATATGTTGCTAAATTAATGCTGTATTTCACATATAACAGCAAATATTCTAAATAGCTGTTAAGGAACTTTAAAAATATTGTACAGGACAGTCTGTAGATAACACGCAGAGCATTTCCCTCCAGTGAGCTACAGTCTGAACTGGGTGCTGCAAAAATAAACCATTCAGAGCCACCTTAACTGTTTATTTCAAGAAGAACGCTCACCTGTGCGACAGCAGTTTAATGTGTAGTAGAGCGCAGTATAGATAAGTAGAGCAGTGTTGGGATAACGTGTCGTGCCATTCGGCCTTAGTCACTGTCGCTCACCAGCCAGGGGAGCCCTTCAGGGGAGTTCAGGGAAGACAGACACACCCAGCTCTGCTTCGGGTTTGTGCAACTCGGAGGTGTAACTCAACGCTTTTCTTTTGGCCTCAGTGCAGGCAGTCAGCCCTTTCTTTTAGTCCTAATTTGGGAATTGGAGCAATACGTTTCAGGGTATGTTTGTCCTAGGACTCAGTGGCTGATAGCTGCAAGAAGATGCCTGTTTGTGATTGTGTTTTATTGTTCTCAGTCTCTTTTTCACTGATGAAGCCAGGAGGCAACTGCCATGAATACACATGGAAAATGGACAACTCTATAAATTATTGATGTACTTACAGCAAGTTTAGTACAAAGATAAAGGTTATAAAAATACAAAATTTTAAATACCTCTTTTTATTTCAAATATTTTCCATTAAATATTTGCATTGTGGGATGAAAGAAAAGGATACCTAGGACAATCTCCACCCTGAAAACAAACCATCTTGCAACCATTTGTTAGTGCAAATGCTGCACCCTCCTGCACCCGTGTCTCGAAGCAGCATGGAGGGGTCTGTGTGCGGTGATCTAGAGGCAGCACTGGGCGCATGGGGAAGGCGGGCGGAATTCCTTCACCACAGAAAAGCCCGCAATCTGTGGGAAAATCTCTCGCTTTGCGCTTGTGTGAGGCCGTGTCCCATTCTGATCTCTCTTATCTGGGAGCCACGGAATGGGAATCGTGTAACTGATTGGGGTTCTCTGGAAGAAAAATGTTTGCTCAGTGTTGTCATGGGAGAAATGTAGGTTCTTCCCCGGAAGCAGTGGTAGGTGCTTTTCCAAGCTACAAAAAGAACCATGACAAGAGCAGAGAAGAACGAACCAGCTCATGTCCTTATCTCAGCTGGCTGCACTTAACCCATGAACATTTCCAGTGCAAGATCTTGCACAGTGTTGCTCATATACACAAATATTTTCCTAACTTCCATCTCCTTTTTGTCTTTCATCCAAAGAAAATTTATCTTAATTGTCAAAACAGTTCACCTTATGTCTTTGCTGCTGTGAGCTTTGACCAGAGAGGTAAATTGAAAACATTACTTTAAATTGCGTGGTCCTTGCAGATGCGTGCCAGCTCTCAGGGTGATGCATGCAACGGTGGCTTGGGCACATCCTTCCCCAACCACAGGTTGCCAGTGAAAGTCAGGAGCTGCCTTTCCTGTCTTTGCTGCTGTCTTCAAATGGATTTGGATTCTAGGGCCAACAATAACAGCTCCGGGCCATACAAATGAACCTGCTCTTTTTTCCACCCCTAAAAGTATCATAAATATCACCTTTAGTATAATCTGAAATAATCTTAATAATCTTTAGTATAATCTGAAAGACTACCAGGTAGGAGTTATCCTCTAAAAATTATGTGCAACTGAGATGTCGGTGAGCGGAGCAAACCAGTAAGCTGGAGAATCTTACATTTTTCCCAGATGTAGCAGCAAAACTGCCAGTATTTGCTGAGCTTTTCTGAATGTGAATATGTGGCTTATATATCAAAGAAGGCATGGATAGTAAAAGTAGTGCGTTCTGTGATAATGCTTAAGCATATCACTGATTTCCAGGCCATTTAGAACAGAAACATACTGTGTATATATGCATTCGTCACTAGAGGCCACCACATGCCTTCTTAAAACAGCTACGTATGCAGATTTACATATTATTTATGACAGCTAGAAAATCCATGCTGAAACTTGAGTGTGGTTAATGAAATCCACATATTACATAATGAAATTTCATATATTACCCACTTCTATGGTTCTGTATCCAAAAGAAAAAAATTTCGCATAGCTTTTGTGGCCGAATGTTTAAAGTAGTATTTATGTGCACAGTCACAAGCTGTAATTACAGAGAGTCTGGCGGGTATATGACAGTGACTTTATAAGCGAAGACAACAAGTATTACCTATCTTTGCACCTTGAGAGCTGTGTTTGTAGGGACAGGAAAGGCCTTTTCCTTTCAAATGTTGCTGCTTGCTTTAGGATTGATGCTCAAGCGTCTTAACTTTTAGATAACAAAAACTTCAGAGATTAAGGAAGAGGTTTTAGATCTGTTGCTTTTTTTTCCTGCATGGTAGCAATGTATCTGCAGCTGAACAGCAGCATTCACAGTGTCTTGGAAACTGGTTTGAGACTGGTCTGTGCTGGGATTGACTAAGAAATGGAGTCTGAGTGCTGAAGTGGGTTCAAAGCTTAGTTGCCTGAGGATTGTGTTTAGAAAAGGAAGGAAGGAGGTGATCTTTTTTTTTTTCTTTCTGCATTGGCAGCTTTATAATGACAAATTTCTGTCCGCTTACAGAAGTATCACAAATTCATTCCACTGAAATTGCTCTAGCAGGAGTTGCTTTCCCTTCCAGTTTGTTTTATGAGCTTTTTGTTTTAATTTCTCATAGGAATGATTCAGAAAGCATAAATTTGAGCCCAAAGGTAGTATTCTTTCTTTAAAAGTATCAGACTATTAACTTCTGTTTATTTTCTGAAGAAAGAAATGCTGTATCGTTAGCCGTCTCTCTGGTCAGTGCCACAGGCCTGCACTTGGTACAATGCTGCAGTCAGCTCGTTTCCGTCATCTTTTCCCTGCCTGTCCCAAATAATTACTCCTCTAAAATAAATTTTATTCTTCTGTAATCAAACTACGTTCCTCATTTTTGTTACTCTCGAGCCTAATAATAGCCTATCAAAATAACTCCTTTTGGCTTGTCCGTAGCATATTACAAAACAAAAAATTTACCCCTGCAGTTCAGATAGTTATTGAAACTCACTTTACCACAGCTGATGTTATGATTTTATGCCTCTAAGCTCCTGATGCATATTCAAGCTTTTAAAAGGCAATTTAATATGTAAAGAAGCAGCAATGAACCCTCTCAGCCATAGGTCATGTCTGGTGCTTTATCATCTATGAGTTTCTTTAATAAGGAAAGTCCAAAACTCAATTATAAATCCATTGATACTTGTGTCTAGTGTAATATTTTTACAAACAATTAGTTGATGCCAACCCCTTGATGTATGGCTCAAGTAGGTCATTTCAATACAGTCATGCAATTAAAAATACCTTAAGAATACAACTTCAAAAGAGACACCTGCAGAATTTTATGCTGCAGAAGGAATTCCGAGGAGGTGACCCAGAGACAGGCCCCAAATTGCTTCTGATTTCAGGAAGCCCAGTGTGCTTGTGGAGTGAACAGTGGGGATGCCCCTGCGGCCCCGTGCGGGCGGCGGGGCTGGGGCTGCAGTGCCGGCCTCCCCAGCCCTGCTCTTTGCTCGCCCTCTGTTTATAGATCCCTGTCTTTACTGCATGATTCATCTGCGGGAACTGGCATCTCCCAGCAAAACTCTAGAAACCTTTATAGGTCAGGGTGTGGACATTGTGAAATGTTTCACTGGCTCTTCCACCTATTCTCTTCTGTTTCCATAATAGTGTGCAAACTCTGCTCTCAACAGTGCTGTAAATGCCAGGCTTTTCCTTCTAGTGCTGAAGTGACTTGATTTACTTTTGCAAGACTCCAATCCATATTAACAAGGCAAAAATTTTGCATTCTGGAGAAACTTATAAATAAGAAATAAACCTGCTGCTGTGTGGCTGCATCACCAGAAAAAATGTATGATTAATAGCACAAACCATTACTGCATTACCTCATTCCAAACTTCTTCCAAAGGATCAACAATTCACTTACCAAAGCTGCTTATTGTAATATACCTTAATAAGTTTTAACATTTCTACAAGTGAAATGAGTCATGACTCATATGCATTCTGGAGTGCATTCAAGTCTGTTATAAATCATGCTGGAGGATTTAGTGCAGGACTTCCTTAAATGGCAGGTGAAACTACAAGAAATGATTTGTGAGCGCGGATAGTTTCAGCCTCCTTTTATAGCCTCTTTAAGTTCATGTCTTTTTAGTTTGCAGAAGTATTGTTGCATCATTACTAAGACTTAGAAATGACATTATCTCTTACAGATATTTTTCTGCTATCCTATACCATCCTTCTTTCTACCTCCCATTTCTGCTTATGTGGGAAATGGAACAGATTCGTTTTGATTTTTTCTTATGATACTTCAAACTTTTAATATTTCAGTTTTCCTTAGGCTGGAGTTAGTCAACTCCTTGATGCTGAAGCAACACTTTGATATAGATTTAATATCAATGTAGAATAAATCCAAGCTAACAGACTGTTCAAGTAGTTTTAAAGAAATAAAATAATAATGTAGTAAAAAATTAGAAACACTGCAATTATCAGACCCCTGAAGATTTCCTTGCTCTACAGATACTGGAAAGGACACTATAGGATACCTTGGGTTAAAGGTTGCTATAGTGATAAAATGAGCCTGTAGTTAAAATAGCATTGAGGACATTGAGCCAAGACTTAAGAGGAAGAAATACTTGCATCATCTCTTCGCAGAGTTTCTTAAATACCACAAAATCAGCAAGGATCCACAGGCACAGTGTTTTCTACAGGACTAATTTTATTAGTGCTTTTGACACCTGTAAATTTAAGAACATGATCAAATTATGTGCAGGATCTTGACCAGCAGCACACGCTTGAAATGAACCAATTAACTTATCTCCTCGGTGCCATCAGATACAGAGGGACTGTTGTAACCATAGGATGGCTCTTCGGGAAGCCCTGTTATCTGGGAGCCCGGGTAAGTGGAAGCTGCGAAGTGATGGATTCTAATTCAGCCTCTATCATTGCAGCCTTGAGGAAGTTGTGTCATCTCCCTTTTCAATTTCTCAAGCCATAAAATGGAAATGATAACACAATCCACACTTGTAATCTCCCCAACTTCATCTCTCAGCTTGTGAGAATTTAATGTTAACAGTGCGTTAAAGGGCTACATTGTTAGCATCATTATATGTGATTTAGGGAGCAGAGCTATACTAGCACAGGTATTATTTCAGATAACTCTGAAATAATGAGTTATCATCAAATTTAGAACATTTATTGGGCAACATGTGGCCAGTGATATAGTATCATTACCAATGATACAAACAGCAATGACAAGTAGTATTCTAAAGCCATGAAAAAGTCGCCAGGAATATGAAAACAAGAGAAGGGGATGGGCTGACTAAGTGGCTAATGTCATGTGTTAGAAGACAGCCGCTGAATCGCGACATTACAGCCTTGCACCGTCGTGATGTTGCGGCGAGCTGTGAGGTCAAAGGCAGCGGCGTAGGGGTAAGAGAAGGTTCAAATTTTCAGAGCTGCGGGCTGGAATGGGAGCCCTGCATGAACGTTTCTTAGTTCTGTCACCTGGACAGCGCGGAGTGTGACATGGGAATGCAGGACGCGTGTGTCACAAAACAAAGCCAACGAGCTCTGCAGGAATGCCAAGTATGTAGAAGCCTGCAGTAAAATACAATACAATACTGCTGTTTTTTCAGTTTTCTTTCTTTTTTTTCCTATGAAAACCTAACACAAAACATAAATCTTGCAATTGATTTAGAAATAAGTAGCTACTTAGAAGTTTTTATAATATTACAGCAATGCTGCTATGTGCTGTAAAACTGATTAACAAATATAGCTACAAATACCACAGAGAACTACTCAAGAACACCCAGACACATTCTGTCCAGATGCTGTAAACACCAGGCCTGGCTTGTTGGATCTGGTAAGCCATAAGGAAGGACATCGTTAATTAGTCAAGAGTTACTAATCCTGTATTACAAGTTTTACCCAATTTAAAGAAACCATTAGGTAATCCATTCAGTGCTTTGGGGATGTCTTTGTGCAACAAGGGTGGAGAGTGGGGGGAGGAAGGGGGATCATGAGCTGGTCCTAACATGCCAGTAAGAAAACATTATATCATGGAGATGGACTTTATGTTTTAAATCTGCATTTTCTTCGAAATTTTCACCATGTTGTGAACCTTATTTCAGAGCAAAGCAGGTAGCGAGAAGCCCTTATGAAAAACCCGTATGCGTAGGTTTGAAGAGTGCACTGACAATTTTGCTCACTGCTGAGGCTGCCCAGAATGCGCTGTTCCCTACGCAGACATTAGCTTTGGAAGGTGGGTCAGCACCTGGACTCCTTCTGCTCCATTTGGGCACTTTCCCTTCATTCTGCTTTCCGGTCTTCCATGTGTAGAAACTCCTAATGATAGTTCTGTTTCTCTTAATTAGTACTGAAAATATTTCTATTTTGGGTTTGGAGCTCTATTCTCCCTTCTATCTCCTCCCTCTCAAGTCATTTTTGTTTGAAAACATGTTATGAAGGAATTAGGTTTAACAAAAAATAAGATTCATGTAAAAGAATTTGTAATTTTTCTGTGAACTGTCTCCCCTTCTTACACTGACCCTTAGTATGTTCTGTAAGTATCAGTGTATCCTGACTGTAGAACTTGCCAGCTAAATCAATGAACATTCATATGAATGTAAATAGGTGAAATGGTGCTTTGAATGAAACAGGACACAGAGAAAATATGACAGTGTCTACAAAAGTACTCACAAATTTCAAAGGAAAAAAGAAACTTCTGTAAAGCTGCAGAAGAAATACGTTTCTAGTGTGTATGTAGTGCATGCAGTGCATATCTAGGTGCATTTTAGTAAAGTGTACCTTATAGCAATGCTAATCATGACATTTAGTAGTTGTATATAGGAAAGTCTAATGTTTTGCTTGTATAAATGCCAGGTATAGTAGTATACCACTTTATTACTTCTGTCACCTCTTTTGTTCTCATTTACGTCCTTCCAGCTCCATGTGTGCTAAAACAAAGAGGCTTTTGTAGTCCCTTGTACTCATTAGCACCGTCACTCTAGCCT
Source organism: Nothocercus julius (assembly GCA_013398735.1). Taxonomy (NCBI): domain Eukaryota; kingdom Metazoa; phylum Chordata; class Aves; order Tinamiformes; family Tinamidae; genus Nothocercus; species Nothocercus julius. The sequence goes on from VZSV01000311.1 coordinate 178,719, forward strand.
GGCACACACTCCATAAAAAGCAAACCAGAAATTCCAAGTAGCAATACAAGTAATGGAAAAGAATTTATTGGCTGCAGAGAGGTATATGATAAGAAACATAAGACCATAGAAAAGTACAGAGGTTATTCATTTTAAATTATAGTTAATTTGGAGAGCAATAAATGAATCGCAAGTGGAGATTCATGCCCCGGTGAGGTGTACATAATACATGCATTACCAGCTCAGCCAGTCATTTTCATGGAAAAGTTTGTCTTTAGTGTTTCGTTGATTAAAAACTCTTCAAACTAACAGTATCAGCTATGTATAGCACTTTTCGTTATTGGACTGCAAATCATTTGCTGAAAGAGTTCGGGGTTTGATCCGCCGCTGCGCGCAGAGCGGGTGCTCACGCTTGCTGCTGGATCTCGTTGATGGTGGAGGATACGACCTGCCCGTTGATGCTGTCGTGCACGATGGCTCTGAGCTTGTGGTTGGGCAGCCCCGCGTGTTCTGAAGGAAACGAAGGATTAGTCAGGCAAGAAGCAGATGGTGAAGGAGAGTTTCATTTGCACAAATTACCAGCTATCTCCCTGACTGATTTCTCGCTCTGTGTTTCCCTTTATTTCTCCATGTTTCCCTTATTCCTGCTCTTTGTGAAACGTGCTGCCAGAAAGTTACCCAGGCCCTGTCCAGGTCAGGGCAAATGAATAACACGCTACATCCCAGCCGGTGCAAATCCAATTTCGGAGCAGATTAACCTGCCTGATTAAATGTCTGTAGGTCATACTCATCCTAGAGCACAAGTTTCCAGACATGCAGATTTTCTTGTTGCCCTCAAGCCCTCGCACTGCGGCGTGACTTCCATCTGTAGGGAGTTAGCTTTCTGTGGCTTAGGAGAAGCCGGTTTAGTCACCGAATGGAGTCACCACGCGTCCTTGCGCCCCAGGAAGCCTTAGGCTCGTGGTAGGTTTGAGACAGTGTGTTTCAGTGGCGGGAGGCAGAGTGCGGAGCAGGACTTAACTGCCGCGTAAACCTTCTCTGCTGCCTTTGTGCAGAGGTAAATCATTCTGAGTTCAATTTCATTAGAATTGACAAAAAAAATTAAAAATTCCCTATAGAGAGCCAAGGAAGGAACTTTTACCTTTAGTGTTTGATTCAGATGTTCTTGTCCTGTAAAGAAATGAAATGGAGGCAAAATGATGAGTGTACTCATTTAAAGTAGTTACTCATCCCCTTCATCTCGGTGATATTCTAAGGAGAGCTTGCACCAATATGAAAATGAATAAAAACAAACAAACAAAAAAGACCTTTTTGTACCCTGAGAACTTTTCTTCTTCTGTAGTCTCCTACTCCTCTCCCTTCACGTGAAGCCCTTCCCTTAGGCTTTGATTATTGCTTCTGTTGTGGGACTATGCAGCATTCCCCATGTTGTGGATTGCTCAGGTTGGTCCCGTTTTCTCTTCTGAGAAATAGCCCAGTACTTTGGGCTATACTAAGGCTTTTTATCATGATCCATCACATTAAAATACCAGCCCTTCATATTATGTTGTGGAACTCACAAGCCTCGATTAAACAAAAACAAACAAACAAAGAACCTGAATATGAGAAGTCTCTTCTCATCTGTACCAGTCAGGGCAGATTTGCCTTACCCGACAACATTCCCTTCCAGCAGCTGGCGGTAAGTGGAAATTTCCTTCTCCAGACGACTTTTGATCCCAAGAAGAACCTTATATTGGTTATTTTGGTGCTTGATGTCTTGACGAACCTGGTTTAGTTCTTCTTCACATTTGGAGATGATCTGTTGCATGTTTTGAAGTGCCAGAGCATAGTAGTTCCGGGTGTCAGCCAGGGTGTCTTCCAGCATGTGTTTCTGACAGAGCAGAAAAGGCCAATTCTATGGTTACTATTTATGTGGTAGGTATAGTGCAGAAATGCCAGCAAATTTGATCTCTAGCTAGAAAGCTGTGGTCATTCAAATACTTATTATATAAAACTTCTCCAAATTCTCCAAATTATGGCTCTGGGAGCTTTCATCTGTAGGAGATGGTCAAGATTTCTCTTGGTTCATATATTTCATGCATAGCGTAGGGGGTATCAATATGAAATTTGTATAACTATCTCTCTTTTGGGATGTTTTTTTCCGTCTAGGTCATGTAATCAGCTATCCTGTCCCTTCTTTCTCTTCTCCCTGTGCACTGGTGTAGAGAGCCGTACTTCTGTTGCGTCTTGGTGACAGTTGCTCAATGTATTTTGCAGATTTGGGCAAAGTCAAGCGTGGACCAAATTGCAGCTTCACTTATACCGTAATAATTACAATAAAATGATGCTATGTGATATGCTATGGACATAAATACAGAGCTGGTCCAAGGCAACTCTGAGAATTTGTGAAGAAATGATGACCAGCCAGAGATGTCTACAACAGATACCTTACTCATCTGCGCCTGCAGCTCGATCTCCAGGGACTGTAGAGTGCGTGTTAGATCCTTGATCTCGTTCTCACTGCTGTGTAGCTCTTCTGGATTAGGAACTGCTGCCAGACACATAGCTGGGCTCTGTGGAGCAAAAGTAAGGGGAAAGCTCACTGATTCTGGTCTGTCTCATGCAGCAACAGGCATCTTCAAAATGATCAGAAAATAGCTGTTACCTGTTCTCTGTACCAATTGTCCAGGCTTTTACGGTTCTTCTCTATTATTGCTTCATAATCTTCTCTTATTTCTGCTAGAATCTTGGCTAAATCTTCAGGTGGAGCAACATTTACCTTTACGTTGACTTTGAAGTCCTGTGATGAGCGATGTGCATCCATATCCTACACATAACAGGGGAGACAAGCAAGGTCACTTACAAGAAGGGAAACAGTCTTCCTTCCTGTATTGCCTTCTTCACTTCCATCCTCTCAAAATGCACAACGTACTTTTTTCTTTGTGGTAGGATGATTGTTAGATATATTCAGTTAACACAGTTTGGATATTTCATATATGGGCATGTCATATTGTGTCATGAGTTAAACCAGTAACCTACATGTGTTTCCATGGCAGAAGCATGATAGAGAAATTAAAAACATGTGAGATGTTTCCATTTTCTGTTACAAAGTTTCTGGAAGATACATACGCAAAGAAGAAGCACTGACATTTTATAATTATTTATCTGCTGGGAACCTAATCCTTTCATGTAAGCCTAACAGTAATTTCATCTTTCTTACCCTCTATGTTAATATTTATGGAACCATAACTAAGTTTACAGGAGAGTCAGTTCTGTGTAATTGTTAAGGGAATAATTGGATTAAAACATATAATTACTGTGTAAACAACATAATTACAAAACAAGTCATACTGGTGTGGTAGCATTCCTTTCAGAGTAGCATAATCCTGTGCGCTAGGTACCATTTTGGAGAGCACCAGTATCATGTCAGGGTAATGACATCACAGACTCTGAAATGCAGATCGACTGGACACCCTGAAGTCTCTGCTGCCTTCTGTTCCCCCTTGTAATAATCCACAAACACAAGTAGGATTTTTGGTTCTGCACCTGAAAATGACACCAGGTCAAGCAAAACCAAAGCAGTGTGTTGTCAAGCAGTGGTAAAATATGTGTGAGAATATTACAGCTTTGTAAGAATCCAGAGCAGAAAGACTCTTATGACAAGGATTAAATATTATCTCAGTAATTGTACTTAGATTTTTGCAAGAATAAGTAATTTTACTTGACTTTCCCAACCATTTATTTTTGATCCTTTCAGAATGCAAGAGCTGCGTTGTTCCCTCTAGCAGCAGGTTTTCAAATAATGTATCGTAATACCCAGATGGATTTACTTGGATTAAAACTCCACCTAGCCCTGCATCTTATTTCTAGCAACGGACAGGAACGGACGCTTTGGGGATGTGTTTTGAGGGCAGGCACGTTTAGTGTGGTCCTACCACCCTGAATTTCCAACTTTAAAGAAAGGGATTTTCCCAAGACCTGTCCACAGAAATGATGTATCCAGAGTTCCAGACTCAAGGAGTTTGTTCTGGAAGAGAACAGTAATTTATTTTCCTTTCTGAAATCCCAGTTTAACTGTTGAAATAGAAAACAAACTTCATGTCTCATCTATTCTCATTGGTTTCTTTTGAAACCTGATTGGGTTCTGAATCATCTCTCCCATTTATAGATTGTGGATCTTACTCAAAGTTAATTACACAGTAGCGAAGATTTGTATGATATGATTTTAGCAAGTGGCACTTTTTTACCTCCTCATGGTCTTTCCTCCTGAGGATGTGCTCCTCTCTCAAGCCTTCAATTTCCATCTCCAGATCTGTTGTCACGATGGTGAGGTTGTCAAGCTCCTTACGCAAGTTCTCAACGTCGCACTGCACTCCCTGCCTGCGAGACCTCTCTGCTTCGTACCTTTATCAGGAGAGAGCAGATGAAATGCGTGCTGAGAGCCGACCTCTTCCAGCCGCTGCCTAAGTAACAGCAAAGAGAAGCGGAGGTGCCCAGGGCCTCTCGGTAAGGAACTAAGGAGAGCAGAAAAGCAAGGAAACAAATTCTCCTTTTAAAAGATGTTCTTTGTTAATTTTTGGATAATTTTAGAAGTTCTCTTTCCTCCTCACAACAACTTCTCTACAATAAGGAAGAATGAATGTTTTATTTTCTTGTTTGCATTTTAGCATTCCGCAGGTTGCGAGTCTCAAAAGCTTGCTAATGGAGATGTCCAAACAACATCCACAGTCACTGTTTTCTGTATTTTTTTTTTCCCCAAAAACGATCACTTTTCAGTCCTACAGAAAGCAGGGAAAAGGCCACAGAAGTCAGTTATTAACAGATGTCTATAACCTCTTGCAGTTTGCCAAGGCACAACAAAGTCAGAAAAATGCTGCCACATCTTCCCTTGGGCAAAAGGAGCATTTTTTTTCTCTCAAACTCAAAATCTCTCCCTTCATTTCTTTTTTTTGTGGAGTCTATTGATGTCGCTGTATTCATTCAGTAGATCAGGCTCGTTTATGAACGTGACTGTCATGCAGAGTGGCCCTTACAAAGCACATGCAGCCTGTCCAAGCAGACGCCCCACTCCTGTTTACACCACCATGGAATGACCGGCAAGGCTGCACAGGCAGCTGGTGTTCAGAGCCTGATATGAGACTTCCAAAGGCTGGAACATGTTTGAATAGCTTGATCTGCTGAACTTCAGAGAACTGTCGTGACTGCTAAGAAGTCACAGAATCACAGAATGGTTGAGGTTGGAAGGGACCTCTAGAGATCATCTGGTCCAACCCCCCTGCTCAGGCAGGGACACCCAGAGCATGTGGCACAGTCTGACTTTGTAAGTCCAACTTACAAAAATTTAGAACCCTTGCAAAGATGTGCCTGGAAGATTACATCAAAACATTTTGGCTTCTCTCCGTGCTGTCCTGAGCAACAAAGGCACATGGTGATAGCCAGAGGAATACTGGCTTTTTGTTGGGGCAAAACTGCCAAGAGTCCAAACGAGGAGACACTGAAGGGTAGGGATCTCCCGTGGAGTGGAGTGGAAGAGATAACTGCAGGAAGCAGAAAGACCTGGCTGGACAGGGGAAGCATATGGGGCAGAGATGGGTTGATTTGTATTCCCAGTTGATAATCTTTAATACCTTTTGTCATAAGTATTAAGTGTCTGCAGTAAAACCTGCTCTTCAGGACCTGAACTAAGTATCATAAACAGGGTGACTCAAGATTGTTCACCAAACATTTGTGTTTTGACCATCCTTTCTTACCTTTTTGATTTTGTGTTTGCTCTGTATTTTATACATCTAATAAGACACACACAAAATCCCAGAAAAATCACTTTCATACTGGATTATCAAGAAAACAAAACCAATTATTTTGCTTAGTCCTCTTTCAAACTTCAAATAAAGAACAACTTTTAAAACAAAGAATAACTTACTTGAGCCTGAAGTCTTCAGATGCCATGTTAGCGTTATCAATTTGCAGGAGGATGCTGGCGTTGGTGATCTTGCCATCCTCAATCTGCCAAACCAAGAATCCAGCAACAGACTCAGTGATGGGATAAAGAGATGGTGAATAAACTTTGCTGCTTGGGACTCTGCTGGTTGTCTGAATAGATTCAGAATCGGCTTCTCAAAGCGTAAGTCCCATGTTAAGGAGAGCAGGTGAATAAAAGAAACTTAGATTCAAGATTCATTTAGATGCTGCCACAAATTTTGCCTATAATCTTACTTTTCTCTTTCTCTTACTTTTCTGGAAATGATGTAGGAAGAATCATCTTACTGCTAGCCAAGTAGAGAATATGAATAATAGTATACACATTTTATTGCATATTGGAGAATAACAGTCATTCACTTGCTCCTTTTTTGTATACTTACTTTGATTCTGTTTAGCACTGCTGGAAGAGCAGCTGTAGTCATCTTTAGGGCAGATTTCAGTTAGAAACTTTAAGCTGTATCTGAGCACAATTAAAATACTGGAATTCATAGTCCTGGTGGTGCTTGGTGATGTTGAAGCTTGCCCTAAGAAGCAGCTTTGGAGGACAAAGTGCATCACATCATTCATGCAGCATACTCAGTGTGCACTGAGAAGACTTTGAAGTCCTTGTCAACATGAAGTAGCTTTGGTCTATGGACTGGAATATGAAAAGTTCAGTATTCCATTCACATCTTTGAAAGTACCTTATTTGTAATTAGGAGGAACTAATAATGTGGGGGTGCCATGTCTTTTACTGAAGAGGGAGAAGAAGCACGGTTGCAAATCTAACAGCTGCCTCCACTCAATGCTTGCAGAACTTACACAGCAAAACAAGGAGGGCTTTGGCCACAGAGAAATCACCTGCCATTTAGAGAGCCCTCAGCACCCTTAAGTAAAACTTTCCACGCCTAAATGAATCACAAAGGAACCAGGAAATGACAGAATTATCCTGAAGTGTCAAAAGTTGACATCTCTTGGTAAAAAAAGTAGGTGTCTGTGGAATGTATTAACTAATCAGGAAGATGGGACAAGCTGTTCATTCTTAAGCAATTACCAGCAGACCTTGGGTATCGCCTTGGGCCAAGATCAAGGGCAGCTGAGGAGGTAAAGTGCTATCCTGCATGCAGGGCTGCCTGGAATGTGTTATCAGAAGACCCATCCTCCAACATGTTATATTTTGCTATAGAAGGTAGTAACTGGGAGTAAGTGTCATGCTCATCATGAATTCAGATGTCCAGGCAAAAGTGTCATCCGAAATGTAGGTTCAGCGTGAATTTGTCTCAAAGTTTAGATAGTCACTGCAACATGGACTTCCTGGGTTATTGGATACAGGATCTTAAATTCTGTCTAACACTCATTTCAGGTGCTAAATTACTCTCCCTATATTTTCATGTTATTAACTAGTGTGTTTATTTATGTTCAATAATTATATGTTGTATTTTTGCTCATTTTACTGGCAGACATGGCAATAATTGTAGTAATTTATGGAGAACATTCTCGGTTAAATCACTGACTTGTACTCTGTAAATTAGCCTTTAATCGCCCCTTCTTCCCTGAGTGAACAGCACATTAAACACGTGCTGGGGCTGAATTGGTGCTCGGTATCATGGGACGCTAGAAAGGAGAGTTTCAGGTACGACCCATCCAGAAGTGAGGACTTTACCATTTATTAATTCCAAATGAGTGTGGACACATTTAGATTGTTGGAGAGCAAGTATTTATCTCTGGATCAGCTAAAAAAAGAAGTGCTGAAGTGGCAGGTCTGCAGATTGATGACCTGTCTTTATCCTTAAAACAGAAATAGGTGATGACAATTCCTTGCACACCGGCTGTGGTCAGAGTGCCTCATCTCCTGCCTTCAGGCAACACATTTACCCATGAGGAGAGAGCTTGATCGAGTCTCTGACCTCACTCTGCAGAGGTGCCAGACGATGCCATTTCTAAGCCTTTTTGAAGAAAGAAATCTCAGGGTCTTGAGAAAGCCAAATCACTGTGTTAAAAACAGGGGGAAGCTACAGCTTCACATTATGGAATAGCTTTGCTTTTTGCCTCGTATGGCTGCATAAAGTTAATTGCTCACATTCGTCACAGAAATGGTTACAATGCTAAGAATGTTCATTAGGAATACCAATTAATATTATGCTTAAATATGAAGACACGTGAGTTTGGGAGAATGAAAGAGTTACTGCTGAATGTTCATATTAAGTATTGGCAAGAACTAGAAATTCTCCTTTTAATTATAGTGAAAACATCCAAAGGAATTTGTCGCTATTTTCTTAATTACAATGAAGTATTTTTCCATCTGGTTACATAAGCTCCTTGGACCTAGAAGTCCTGTAGTTTCATTGTCTGCTGCCGCAGGAATCAAAGGAATAAAACACAAGAGGACATCTAAAGGCAGCATGCATGAAAGAGGCAGTCTCTTCATTTCGCCTGCTTTATAATTTACTGAATACATGTACAGTCAAAAAGACCAAATTCTGCCAGACTTAGTTGCTCCAACCACGCTGTCGTGTTCAGAAAGGAACACTTGGCAGCGCATAAATCTCTTTATCCTAGCAGTCCTTGCAGAATCCCCTTTGTCTGCTTTTAGCTTGTCTTTCTTATACCCCATTCTCCTCCCTGTGAACACAAAGGGTGTCTATGCCTCTTTCATTAGCATTTCTAGCATTTAAAACTTTTTTTAAATTTTTTTTTTAAAGGCTACCCATCAACATAAACGAATACCCAGCCCGTGGAATGATATAGACCGTTTGAGCTCCCACTTACCTGTCTTTGCATGTCAGTGACGCTCTGCTCGTATTGGTTGAAGTCATGCCTCTTGCTGTGTGACTTTGTCTTGTGCCACTCTCGGATGCAGCTTTCCAGCTGAGCGTTGGCTGCTTCTAAGGAACGGACCTTGTCCAGGTAGGCGGCCAAACGGTCGTTCAGGTTTTGCATGGTCTCCTTCTCGTTCCCCCCCAGGAAGATGCTGTCCCCATGGCGCTCGCCGAAGCCTCCCCAGGATGCCCCTCCTGCAGGAGCCAGCCAGAGGGGTCTGGTAGAGGAGAAGGAGCCCTGGGTGCTGCTGGCAGCACCATCTGTGCTGGAAGGTCTGTAAGAGCTTTCGTGCTGGGCCAAACCACACCCTGCACTACCCCGGAGGGACCCAGAAAAAAACTGAAACGGGCCTTGGCTGGTACTCATGTTTAGCTCAGGTATGGATCCAACCCAATGTTTGCCTGCCTCGCGCTCACTGAGCAGCCTCGTAGCCTTCCCCGAGCACCTTTATGCCTTTTCCTGTGGGAGTTCCCTGCGATGAATGACTACAGCAACAAGATTGTGTCATCGTGAAACGTGCTTCCTCTTGGTCAATTCTGAAGCATTTATGAGCCTGCACACACTGTTGTTATGATTTGGAATCACAGCCACATACCAGATCGCTTTCCTTTTCGGTTGTTTTTTTTTTTTTTCCTTCTTTTCATATTATAATAGTGAGGTGTGGCGAGGAGCAGTAGGTGTGGAGCAGGATCAGCTCTGCCGCAGCGTTTTTCTAACCCTGTAGTAAATATATTGTATTTTTCTGTTTGTGAGGGGAAAAACACCTTCAGTGACAGACGAGAGGAAGAGCTGGGGCAGGGCTGGGTCTCCAAGGACACTTGTAATTTTCTGCCTTTCTTGATTTCGCAAATCTCAGGCTTCAGAGCAAAAGCAGCCTGCGAGCCTGGAGCAGCAGCATTTGCACTGCCAAACCCACAGCGATGACCTGCGGTTGCGGGGGGCTGAGGAAAGCGTCATTTACCTGTGTCATTTACCTGAAACTGCAGCCCAGAGCGAGCAAGGTCAAGCTATTCCGAGGTTTTTTCTTCCCCATTAGCTGCCTATTTTGAAATATACAATAGTTAGATACCTAGCAATCTTTTCTACTGATTTTCCTTTTGTGCTTCATGGTGCAGGTCATTTTTCAGTTTCAGTAGTGATGTTGAACTAGGCAGTAATGCAGGAATTACTGCTGTTATTAGTATTAAAGTATCTGCAAGTTTAAGATGTGCAAAACATTTGGAAAACAAGTTTGTAATAATATTCCAAAGATTCAGGTCAGAGTTGGGCTAACTTTAGGGGAAAACTTACTTCAAGTCAGGTTAGGAGTTAACACACTGTCAGTGAGTTTAACTGAGCCTAAGTATGGCTGCAATCCTCAATCCCAAACAACTCGGATACCAACATAATGGAGCTAAGTCAGAGATTGCACCCAAAATAGTGATGTAATGATCATTGTTTTAGGATAAATGCACGAGGTGTGATGCTGAGATAATGCACTCAAAGAGAAACAAGTCAACGTGCTGATAAGCTGTCAGAAGTTTTGAATGGTACCCTGGGGTTATTGAGTTTACATTTTCTTTTTCATAGTAGTTTTATAGCAAGATTGATGGATACGATAGAGGAAGGAGCTTTGGGAAGAAGTGGAAAGCAGTGCGTGACGGTGATCGGAAAGGGCTCCCCAAGAAGAGGTGCCTGTTGTTTCTCCACAACTATGGAAGGCTCAGCTCTTTCATGGGGTCTTTCTCCTTCGCTCTTTTGCTGCTTCTGGACGTAAAGAAATCTACGCTCCTGCAAGAAGCCTGAAGAAGGCGGAATAAAGTATGAGTGCACTTCACCTTTCCCAAGAGAGGCAAGAGAAGCTGCCTCTGAGCCTCCTTTACTGAACTGGGCAGGATTTGAGCTCCTCCTGGTGGTTCTGCATCAGCTCTGCTCTTCTCAGCAGCTCTTGGTTTTTTTTTTTTTTACCAATTACATTTCCACTTAGTACCTATTCCTTCTTATCCCGCCATTTAAATGTATGAATATGCTAACATTTTATTTGCCTGGGGAAACTTGCCGATGAAGATAATATTATCCAGTAAGTACAAGGTATGACTGCCACAAAATGTTCTCGTAGCAGGTACCATTAACAGCTAAATTTGGGTATCAGCACTGTTGCTTGGCAATAAGAGCTTGAAGTACACAGCAAAAATGAAGAGGTAACTTGAAAAGAAGGAGATTATGTCAAGTAGAATATATTCCTGTTCAGCTCATCTGGCCAATGATTAATTACGGATGGAGGTTTTTAGCCTGGCAATTCAGTAAGCTAATGTTCTATGAAATACTATATGAATGCTAAAATGAATCCTTTTTTTTTTTTTTTTTTTTTTTTTTCACATGGATTCACACAGTGCAAGTCAAAACTTGGTTTGAGGCTGAGGCTGACAGTTCATGAGAAAAAAAATAGCTTCTCTTTTACTCTCTAATAGTTTCACTGAATATCATGCAGTTACGAAAAACAGACTTGTGATTTCTCTAGCATGTTACACTATGGCAGTGCAGCACATGAGAAGCGATAGTGTCTCCTTTGAAGCACAGCTTGGCCCCAGAAGCACCTCTCTGATTAGTAGTTTGCCATTCATTTCAAAGGAAAAGTTACCATCTTGCATCCAGGCATATGTCTTGAGGATCCATGGAAAAGACCAGAAATATTTCTTTGGAAAGCAGACTTGGCCCTTCTCTGCCAGGTGGGAGCCCTGGGGCTTTAGTCGGTTCTTTAGTTCACAGAATACGGAGCGATGTTCAGGGTAAGGCAATAAAACATGGTCAGCAGGAGGCACCACGAGGCAGTGGTTTCTCTCTGTCCCAGATACAGGGCTGGGAGCTAGGACGAGCGGAGCAGCACCAGATGGGAACAGGGCTCGCGGGGCTGGAGCTTGGCCCAGCCCAGGGGCTGCCAGGCTGGTGGCTCCGCACGGTGGCCACTGCCGCCGCGAGGTCTCGGGCTGAGAGCAGGGACAGCGTGGGGCAATGCGCAGGGTTCTTCGTACCGGTCGGCTCCTGCATCCTCAGCCCTAGCTTGGCCATTATGGGTATTCTCATCCCAATGGCCTGGTTTGCGTTTGAGGGCATCAGAGTAGGAAGGAAATAGAAAATTCTAGATGAAATGTTCTGCATTTCAAATAAGCTGAGGTAGGTGGCAGCAATGGTTCGAAATTTAGGTTAGTAACTCAATTCTCTTGCATACCAAGAGATCTCTTTACTGTGTGTCTGAAATCTGACTGTTGCTTCAATGCAATTGTAAGAATATGTAGCTGTACAGGTGAAATGGAGCCAACCACAACTGTGGCCTCTCTAGAGATAAGTCTTTCTGGCATTTGGTTCCTTTTCAGAAGGCCAAATGCACCGTTGCGAGGGTGCCGAGGGCTCTGCCTATAAGTTCATGTTCGGAGTCTGGCCGCTGTTTTAGCTTTGTAGTTCTTCTCCACTCGGGATGACTTCCTTATTCCATTTTTCCATCTGAGGTATAACTGAGATAGGAGGGAAAATGAGACAATGATAGCACCGGGTTGGAATTTAGGTTCTAATGGTAGTTAATTTTTTGGAATTATGGTCTGCTCATGCAGGCTCTAGCTGGGATCCGGGGCCTGGCACCTTTCAGAAAAGCAGTCATGAAATTTCCATGATTGATTTCTAATCTAATTTTGGCAGGAGCTCTGCTGGTAGGGAAGCTGCTCTGGTCTTTGCACAGGAAAACCAAATTAACTGTGTGTTTAATAGCTAGTTTACGTAGCGCACAACAAACGCCTGAGTGAATAGATGTGAACATTTTCAATGCCTGCGGAGGTTTATTAAGAAATTGGCACAGGAGCTTCCTTCACCTGAGAGGCCGCCAAAGTTTACAGGAACAGGTCCACAGCGTCAGAGACATTTGGAAAGCAGAACTGTAGTTTGCTACGATGCTAAAGCCTTGCAGGAAGGGAGAAGTCCTCTGAAGAGGATGCATTGGGAAGCAGATGGGAGGGACGTTGGAATTGCCACTTTCAGGTTGTGAGCGGGTTTCATCGTTGCCCCTCGTCCCTTGTTTCAGGTGGGAGGGCAGTGGTGAACTTGCTAGTGGGAAGCAATGGCTCCTCCGTCCTTCAGCTCTTCTGTGATGGTGTGGATTTTCGCGGTGATCGGAGAGGCTGGCGCATTCTCTGTTACACGTGGGAAACTGGGAATTCTGCAGAGAGACATGCAGACACTTAGTAGGAAATCAGTATATTTGAAAGGATTGTGAAAGGCTCTGCCCGTAACCTTTTGCACTGAACACGCTTGCAGTCCTGTCCGTCCAGCAGACGGCGGTAGGTGGAGATCTCGCGCTCCAGGCGGATCTTGGCATCCAAAAGGATCCCGTAGTCCTGGTTGTGCTGCTCTGCGTCGCACCGCGGCTCAGCCAGCTGAGCCTCCATGCTGCTCATCAGGCTCTGCAGCTGCCCGAGCTGGGAGCAGGATCTGCTTTTGGCTTCTTGCAAAGTACAATCCAGCGTGGATTTCCAAGGGGGAAGAAAAGGAGCATAAAAGCCAGCCAGTGATGCCACGGGTATCCATTCAGACCTTTCAGGAGAACAGAGAGCCTGGAGTTGGTCTAATCACAAATCAGCACCAATTTTGTGCAAATTCAGGATTGCCAGAATTCCCTTATACTCCTTCCATTTCCCACTCATTTAATTATTATTATTGATTATTTAAAAGTTTGTTAAATGACAGGAGGGTTTTTCCTGGCGCATGCTTAGATAAAATTGCCCTCCCTTAAGTGTATCAAAATTGCCTTCCCTTAAGTGTATCAGCATCTCTTTAAATGTGAGTTGCCCAGGGTGTGCTCCGGAGTAGCCTGAGCATCTTGTTGTTTGTGTCATTCAAAGGTAAAAGGGGATTCGGAGTGAAACCCCCTGCGCACCAGGCTCAGCTCCTTTCCAGCTTGGTTTCTAGGCCCTGAACAGTCCTGTGCAGATGGTTCTCTTCATGGTTCTTTTTGAGGCAAAGCAGCTCTTCGTTCAAGGCTTCCAGCTGCATCTCCAGGTCAGCTCTGCACAGTGTCAGCTCATCCAGAGTCCTGCGCAGGCTGCTGGCGTCAGCAGCCAAAGCCCAGCAAAGAGCTCGTTCACTCTCAAATCTTGAGAGGTGATGCAAATAAATGCAAAGTACTGGAACAGAGCTTGCAACACTCAAAAGACTGCAGTTGAGCCTCCTTTTAACACCACAGATTTGTGTTAATGCCTTTCAGTTTTTAAAGAATTTCTCCTTTTTTGTTCATTAGAAGTATTTGGGGAATCCTATTTCAGAGAAACTGGGTGCTGCTCAGTGCTCTCTTTCTGAAAATGACTGTTACATCCCCTGTGCAAAACACGCCTAAAATAATTTTGGTTTGTTCCTAAGAGCTCTTAAGTCAATTTTATCAAATGACACATGATCATCTATAGATCAGACAGAGCCCTAGAGGAAATGCAGAGGTTAGAGACTTTTGAAGTGAATGAAGACAGAGGCAGTTGGCCAGACTCTCAGGTCCACTCACTTGGTTCTGCGCTCGTTTGGTTGTGGACTCACTTGGTTCTGAAGTTGTCAGCCGCCAGCCTGGCCTTGTCAATCTGCAGGACGAGCTTTGCATGGCTCGTCTTGGCGCATAAAATCTGGAAATAAGACATGACACTGAAAAACAGCTTAAAAAAACCCCTCACCTTTCAAATACTGAACAGCACAATAACAGAATTAAATATTCCCTGTGCCAAAATTCTGTCCAGGACAGCTCAGGCAGAAAAGATATCTAAAGCAAACAATTCCTTACAATTAGATATATTTAAAAGTTTCATTGATGTGGGCCTTTTTTTCTGTAACACAAATAATAAATCAGGATCCTCTTATTTTCCTGTGGAGAGAATCTTTTGCCATCATTCATCTTCCGTTAAAATAATGAGACCTCACAAAGGCTTAGGCTCAAGATGGATAGTAAGAGGAAATCTCAAGTGAAAAATGACTTTCAGAATAAGAGACCTGGAATCCTGGAAGAACCACTGGAGCACACTGAAGAAATCCTAGTGAAACCACCACCTGCACCGCAGGATCACTTTGCAGACCCTGAAGAGACAACTGGAATAAAGTGGAAGTCATTATGTTAGTGGCTGAGGTTAGCAGAGCTCAGATTAGTTTGAGTGCTCAAGTTATTAAAGCCTGGACAGCTCATTCCTCAGCTGAGCATTTTATATCCTGTGCTCTGGCTGGTGACAGGCTGCAGAAGCCACTTTTATTGGGAAAGTTTATTCCAGTTCTCTAAACAATCCCATTGGTCTTTTGTTTAGTTGTTTATAAAGAATCAATCTCCTCGTAAAAAGTTGAAAAATGGAGGACTCACCAGGCATATTTTTGCCACTGCAGTACTTATTTTATGTCATCAAAGGGACCTTTCATCATACCTTAAAACTAAGTTTGTTCTTGGCTGTGTGTAAGTGTGGTTGGCTTGCAGCTGCCCATGGGAGCGTTTCCCTGCAGTCACCTCCACCCTGCTTTATAGAAAATAAGAAGGGATAAGGGAGCAGAGACGTGGCAGGGACCATTAGAAACTTCCTAAGTTTCTAGGAAACCCAGGAAGGAAACTGCCTAGGATGTTGTGGGAATAAGGGCATAAAAGAGATGAGAATGACCTGGTTCAAAGAGGTTGAGAGGAAAAGGAAATTCCTGGAAAGGTACCGTGTTTGTACCTACTGTTCTGTGGATTGCAGTAGTGTAGGGTGAGGACTAACAACACGTTTTCCAAAAAAGGTTATGTTAGCAAAATACAGCATTTATGTAAATGTGCTTCTGAAATTGGGATTACTGGCCTCTTCAAGCTTTGTAAGCTTCTCTCTCCAATTACAGTGGTGTTGGTTTACAAACTAGCTTATTGCTGAGAGAATTGCAGTGCTGCTAATGCAAAAGCTGCAGTAACGGTGTGTCCTGCTGAGTTTCCTCCTTGCGTGTAGAAACCGAAGAAGTCCAGCAAGCTGCGCAAGCCCCTGCCCAGCCGTGCCCGTCTGTCTGCCCCGGCTGCAGGCAGCTCTGCAGCACAATCCTGGGGTGCATTAGGAAGAGCGTCTCCAGCAGGTCGAGGGAGGGGATCCTGCCCCTCTACTCAGCCCTGGTGAGGCCACACCTGGAGTGCTGTGTCCAGTTCTGGGCTCCCCAGTACAAGAGGGATGTGGAACTACTGGAGAGAGTCCAGCGCAGGGCTACAAGGATGATCAGG
>VZSV01000311.1:194991-213589 GCA_013398735.1 Nothocercus julius
GATCTTCCAAACCCGCTTGGACGCAGTCCTGAGCCACATGCTGTAGGTGACCCTGCGTGTGCAGGGGGGTTGGACTAGATGATCTCTAGAGGTCCCTTCCAACCTTAATGATTCTATGTGCAGCACAAAGATTGCGTGGTCGCAAGGATAGCAGCACCTTGCTGGCTGTGAAAAAACAACACCAAAGCCAATGTATTTGCACAAGCAGGAGAGAAACTTTATTATGGTCTTTTGTAAGAGTACTACATAGCTGCTGGTGGAAGAGAAGCTCCCCAGCTGTGAGCTCTAGAGCCAAAGAGTCATGTAAAAGGACGAGCAAATTTAAGGGAAGACACTAAGTTGCTGCACATTATTGGGTTAAATTCTTGTGCTTTGGTGAAAGCAAACGGTTATTTCTGTTAGCATCAGCCAGTGTGTATGCAGAATGGTTTCCTTGCCACTTTATTAGAAGTTACTTGCTGAATCCCCTCTCGAGTGCACTGTTTTTGTAACTGGCACAGTACAGATGATGTCATATACAAGAGGGCATTCAGTATTTCTTTTTACGGGTATTTCTTGTCACGAGTAGAAACAACTTTTCCATCTACCGAGTCTTCCACACTGATGCGAACTCTTCCGCTGCTCAGATGTGCTGTGGAAGGAGAAAAAAAAAGGTAATTCAAGAAAAAATGCGCTGATGGCACCCTGTAGAGCTGCAGGGTTTCTTTCCACATATCACAGGGCATCTTGAAATGGGGGAATAAAAGATATAAAGGAGGAGTGTGCAATTTCCTCATGAAAATCTCATGTTAAATATGGAGGTATCGTGTTTATGTTATATGACAATATAGCAGTATAGCAGTGAATTCAGGAATCTCTGCAATTTGGATTTTATGGATTTCCGTATTTTAGAACTATATGAGGAGTTCATGTACTCACTTTGGCAAGCTATGGGCGTCAATATTTTATAATATAAAATATCGTATGTTCATGTCTAAATGGTAAAAAATGTGGTCCCAGTGGAGACACTATGATCTATATCTGCGAGACAAAATCCCAACCAAGAACACCATAGACTCATTTAATTCTATTTTGTCAATTCATTCGGGCCCCTCTTTACATAAAAAGTTTCTTACCGTCCTTAGGAGTCCATCCCGACATCCTGCAGAAAACAAGAAGATGTTTCATTAATGGCTCTACCCCTCTAGCTGGCCGCCCCCTCTACTCAGTGGGAAGCAGGAACATCACCCAGAGCAGCCCTTGTTCTTGATATGTCTACATGGACCTTTTTCCTCCTGATCTGGAGGTTTAACTTGAGTTGAGCTGCTCTTGGGGTTTACAGGGCCTCTGTTCTGTCAGTGCACAAAAGACTATGTGGGCAATCAATGTCATTTCGCAATCTGCAGTCAGTTTAACAACCACAAATTACTGCTTTATGATATGTCATGTCATTAACGATATCTAATCTGCATAGCATTTGTGTGTAGCAACATACTGAGAGTCCTGGCCCTCCAGCAGCTGGCGGTACGTGGCGATCTCCTGCTCCAGGCGGCTCTTGACGTCGAGCAGCAGGCGGTAGTCGTGGTTCTGGCGCTCCATGTCGCAGCGCAGTTCACCCAGCTGCTCCTCCACGCTGGTGATGAGCCCCTGAATTTGGGCTAGCTGGGCGCAGTATCGTGCTTCCGTGTCCCGCAGGTTGGCTTCCAGGCCAGCTTTCTAAAGCAGAGCAGTGTTGAACTAGGTTATTGTGCAAGTTTTTTCCCGTAGAGAGAGAGTTAAAGGGAAGGGGAGACAGGAGCGAGGGAGGGGGAGAGCGTGCTGGGTTTAAGTGTGTGCCGGCTCCGTACCATGCTGAGCTGGGACTGCAGCTCTATCTCCAGGCCCTGGAATGTGCGTCGCAGCTCTGTGATCTCCGATTTGCTGGTCTGGATCTGCTGTGTGTGTGTGGCCACCTCCCGGTTCAGCTCATCAGTCTGAAAGAAAAACATACTGTGAAAAGCAAATACAAATTGCATCAAAATTAAAAAATACGTATTCAGAAAAAGGGAAGGCCTATCCCATCTTCCTCAAGATACTGCTTCTTTTGCTACCCTTTGGCTTCTTGTGTATTATCCTTCTGACTTCACTGTTTTAGTTTGCCTGGGAAGAAGCAAATGCCGTTGCTGAGTGCTTCTGGAATGACGCTTGTGATGCTGGTGCCAAAAGGCCTCTTTATGGTGTTCGACAGTGACAAGATGACGAACCTTAGAGGACTGGCTGCTTCTCGGTGCGCTGCCCTGCCTGCAGAGTGCGGGCCCTGTGCTCGGCAAAGCGCGGGGGGCGCGTGGCTGCCACGCACCTGTGTGAAGAACCAGGCCTCGGCATCCTTGCGGTTCTTCTCCGCCAGCGCTTCGTACTGTTCCCTCATCTCCGAGAGCACTCTGGTCAGGTCGATGCCCGGAGCAGCGTCCATTTCCACATTGACTGTTCCGCTTAGCTGATTCTTATACTCTTTCATTTCCTGCATGGGCAGAAGGCAGAGACACAGAAAAGATTATGCTCTATATTCTATATTCTCATATAGGTTCTGCCACTGGGAAGCCACATGGAGCTACGTGGTGCCCTAGTTATCAAGTCCTGAAGGTGGGACACATTTAGAAACATTTGCCAATCCCTCTCCCTCATCACAAATACTTTTCATCTCTCTCTACACACACATGTATATCCAAGTATGTTCCTTTTACAAGGATTTTGCAGCTGATTATCTCAGTGGCCTGGCACACGCTTATGCTAGTAAAACTGAAAACTCACAGTTCTGAATTGTTTGGAATAGGAGAAGTGCTTTATAGGGCACAGTTTGGATTCTTACGAAATCATGGTTTTCTTCTTAATCGTTTAGCTGTAAAACTGTCATTGTGGCTTGGTTTTCCCCCAAACTGGAAGGATCAAGTTCTAAATGGAAGGAATTTTCTCTCTGAGTTGCCAGAGCTCTCACCTCCTCATGGTTCTTCTTGAGGTAGGCCAGCTCCTCCTTCAGGTTCTCGATCTGCATCTCCAGGTCAGCTCTGGCCAGGGTCAGCTCGTCCAGGACCCTGCGCAGGCCGTTGATGTCGGACTCCACGCTCTGGCGAAGGAACAGCTCGTTCTCGTATCTGCAGTTTTAAAAAGAAACAAACGTTGGAACCTACAGGAGTTGGTGACGTTTTGTGCTGAGTGCAGAAGTGTCACAGCACCCAGGATCCTCCATTTTTAGCATCTTTTCAATTCAATGTGAAGAGCCAGCCCAGCTCTGCCTAGGGCACAAGAGGAGAAAACACAACGTGCAGGGACGATGCTGGGAGAGGAGAGCGGTGCAAGGATCTTGACAACCTTGCAGGGGGCCTGATGGGCAGCTCTCCGTGTCCCTGGCCTGGCTAGCAAGTCACTCTGTCTTTCCTTTCTTAAGTTACAAGCTATAGAAGCAGAATACCTGCCTGTGGTTTTGAAATACATTCTTCCATGACAAACATTTTTTCTGGGTAGGAAGGAATACTACATTTCAGCAGAGAGAGTGAAGGAGATCAGAAGAGCGCTGCAGCTGCACTCACTTCAGTCGGAAGTCGTCCGCAGCCAGCCTGGCGTTGTCGATCTCCAGAATGATCCGGGAGTTGTCAATGGTAGCTGCGAGGATCTGGCGGAGACAGACAAGATTCCTGTGAGTAACGTGAAACACCCCATTCCCAAGCCCCTCGCTGGGGTTGCTGGAAGCCATTGAACAAGGCAGCAGAGATTTCATTAGGTAAACATGCTTTTTGCATGGCAATAGCAATTTTGTATTATTCTTATGGCTTTTATATGGGAACACCAAGAAATCTAAACTCTTTCCCACATTGCAGATGCAAACCAGGTATCTGAGACACTGTTACTGGAGCTCAAGAAAGGGCAAGTTTGGCTGTGGGATGTGAAACACCTTATCCTTGCTGGTTCTCCGTGTAACCTTTGTATCTTCTTTCTTTACAAGTTCAAAAGTACTCAGTGGATTAGTGAGAAGATAAGATTTACACATTTAACATAACTGTAAAATAGATTTGCACAATACCTGATCTTATCTTTGCCCTGGGGAATTATTTTTCCAGGCTATGAGATCTACTATGAGATCTTTTACTGTTTCATTATAAATATATTGCTAATTCTAAACCCACTTAGCCATGCTTTGCTAGCTTTTAGTACAATCATTTTAATTTCAACGAACTACCTTTTCAGGATGACACATTTGCTTTTTAAATTAAGAAAAAAAAACCAACCTCGTTTCTGCCAGAAAGCTCTAACTACAACATACTTGAGTCTGAGGGATCAGTTTCTTCTGTGTAGTCATGTGAATGGGTTTGAGAGAGCTGGATGTGCAGTTTGGCCATGTCGCTGCGTTCCCGCAACGCGCCGGGCCCCACGTACCTTGTCACGCAGATCCTCGATGGTCCTGTAGTAGGGGCTGTAGTCGCGGTCGGGGCTGGTGGGCGCCTGTTTCTGGTACCACTCGCGGATCTTCACCTCCAGGTCGGTGTTGGCCTCCTCCAGTGCACGCACCTTGTCCAGGTAGGCGGCCAGGCGGTCGTTGAGGTTCTGCATCGTTATCTTCTCGTTCCCGGAGAGGAGGCCGTCGCCTCCGCCCAGGTCAAGGCCCCCGCCGAAGCCGCAGGAGGCCCCCCAGCCTGCGCCACTCCCCGCTGCGAAGCCGCTGCCGAAGCCGCTGCCAAAGCTGCTGCTGAAGCCGCTGCCAAGGCCGGCGGCCAGGCCTCCACCGTAGCCGCCTCCCGCCGAGGAGACATAGCGCGCCGAGGACACGGACACGCCGCGGCCCCCGGAGCCGCCATGGATGCTGGGCGCCCGGAAGGAGCCCCCCGTGCGGACGGAGGAGAGGCGAGAGCCGCTGCCCCCGCCGAAGCCCCCGCCGTAGGTGGAAGAGGAGCTCTGTCTGAAGACCGTGGTCATGGCAGCGTGAGGTTCGCTCGGCTAGGGCAGGAGCAGGAGCAAGAGCGTGAGTGTGAGTGCAGCCGCTGCCCGCGCTCCTTTTATATCCCCGGGGCGTCGCGAGGGGCCCCCAGCCCTCCCTGCTCAGATTCCCCTCCCTAGGGGCGAGGCCGCTCCGCTCGGCATTCCTGCGCATCCCAGGGCTAGGGCTGCTTGTTTTTGCTTCCAATGAAACAAAAGGGATGATTCAGGTTGCTGTTTTTTCTTGAGGCTATAGTTCTGAAACTTGCAGCGCTTGCATCCAAGACTGGAAAAGCAGAGCACGTTCAGCCACACCCACGGAGCCGTTTGCAGCACTCGCCCCGCCAAAAAGTGAGGTTCATTTTAAGTAAAATTCCACTTTCATTGAAAAAGGTACTGGCATCGCTTCGCCTCACCATTCCCTATCATTTCTACCCATATTCTTCCCATTAAGCTTTTGGAATTGATTTTGTCATTTAGTTTATTCCTGTTCTTTTCTCAGAATTGGTTTTTAGATATTGGAATCTGAATTTTTAGCACATCATTGCTTGGGTGATAGCGAGCATCCCTCAGTGTGCAGGGAATATATGATTGAAATAATTCAGTTGAAAGAAAAAATGTCAGACTAAATTCCCGTTGTTCTGGGGAAGCCTCAACAAATGAGGTTTAAGATGAAACTGCTTATTAGTAAATGATGTGAATGCTGCCCATGGGCCTCTAGGAAATGAAGTAAATCTGGAAAATAAGGTGTGGGACTGACTTCTGAAAGTGATGTTACCCCTCCATTCAAACGGGGAGTTTTGAATATTGGTCTGCTTCAATCCTAACAACTTTCTTGTGAAATTCAGAAGTCAGGAATTCATAACTCTGTTCACTAACGCGTTTTAATGCTGCAAAATTATGGGAAACCAGATTTTGGAGATTTTCCGAGCCGTGTTTGACAGCTGGGGCGCGTCCGGGGACGCGGTTGCGTGTGGGCAGTGGCAATCGTGTGTCTTTGGAGAGAGACCCATTCTCCCTGCAGGGCCGGGTGACATTCTTCAGGTGGAAGTCACCGGCTCTGGTGACAGGAGTGATACATGCCCCAATCCCTGGGGCTCAGCGGGTTGAGAAACTGAGGGCTGAGAGAGGTGGGACCGAAGCGGGGACAGAGCAGAGATGGACAGAGCTTTTTCTGCGTTTTAGCTCAGATTTATTTCTACATACAACTTTGGAATAGAGAAAAAAAAAAAACCTGTTTGCTAACAAAATACAGTATTTTCCACAGTTTTAGACATATTGATAAAAAAAGACCTCAGAATACAGTGTGGGTGCTGGAAGGTAAGCTGAGGCAGGAGCATGGTGGGAGGAAGGATTCCAAGTCATGGAATTGCTGTGGTTGGAAAAGACCTTCAGGATCCCCAAGCCTCATGTGACGTGCAGCTCCGCAACCTGATGCTGGAAATGCCCCCTTGCCCCTCAGGCACTGAGTGTAGAGCGGGTGTTTCCGAGCCATGGGAACATGTTCCCACTCCCTGTGGCCCTGTGCCGCGGCAGTTCAGTTTTGCCATGGGCAGATTAATAGTTCTGAGGATTCGCCAGATCTCTCCATCTTCAGGAGTTCATATCTCAGGAGACAAGTTGGGACAAACTCTCCTAAAGGTAAAAAACCCTGAGGTTTCTGGAAGCCCCTTGCAATGTGGCAGTGCTGCAGCGTGCTTGGTGCAGGGCTCTGCTCCCTCCGGGCGCTCCCACCACAAGCCACTTCCTTCCAGAAAATCCAGCAAAACCACTCTGAGAGAGAGCACCCACTTGAACGTGGCATTTTTCTTTCAGTCTTACCTCATTTAGTGTGTAAAACTCCTTGGAAACATCGCTGGTAAAGTACACTGCAGTGCTTCAAGAGCCTCCCTCCTGCGGCAGTCAAGATCCCTATCAGCTCAACACCCCAGGGGGCAGATACAAAGCTGCTTGGTTTCTTTTTTCTGTAAAGTATTTACTGCTGGGAAAAGAAAAGATCAAAAAGCCAATAAAGATTCTTGTGCTATAGCATAATTCCGAAATCCATGGAGATTGTGAGGAGCCTGGGGCTTTTTCAGGTTTCTCCAGGGCATCGAGTTCAGGTCTCAGGATCCGTCCCCACCAGCTGAAGGCTGTGGAGCAGCTCCCATGGCCCCAGGCTCAACCTCCAGCCCTCAGCTACTACTTACAGAAGTAAGTGTTCTGTGTTTAGCTCAGGCTACATCTAGCTGTAATTTTGCTTACAGCCCTGCTAGGCAGAGTTTTATTTTTGGTTATTCATTCTCCGTGTTAGCTGTGTTCATTTGCTAAATTCATGAGGCTTGGAGTGCTTCAAGGTTCATAACCTGTCATGGTTTTAAGTAACTTCTCAAAGTTCTTCCTTGTTTATTCATTTATTTGTTTTTTTTGCTGTCTCTGTATCAGATTGGATTGTTCTGTGCATTGTACATCAAGCTGTTTTCTGTAGCTGGAGCGTGAAATGAATCTAGAGAGTTTTCTTCTCACAGTCTGTGCAACGAAAGTGAAGTTCATCACTTGCCAAAGTAAAAATGCAATTCTAAGCTTACGCCTTTGTACTGTTCACACTCCGATGTCTTATCTCACGTCCTGCCCCAGAGCCTGCATTTGTGGTCCAGAGGCTCCTTGCCTTGTCACGCTCCCGCAGAGGGCCCTACGAGACGATTCCCGACATGTCTGTGCTGAGCAAACGCTCTAATTCTGCAGCTGGATTATCGCAGTTGACACAGGGCAGCCTCTCCTTCCACCCAGACAAAGAGTCTCATTCAAGAAGCAGCTTGTTTATCATCTCCGGCTTTTGCTGATAAAACCATCACTCACATGTCCCATACCTTTAGAAAAGCCTTCCCCCCCCCCCCCGAACCAAGCTCTGGATTATATTCTCTGAGTGACTTTAAGTTAAATGTTTCTCCAGAAGGCCTTCATTGCCCTACGGATTTTGGACAACATCATTAAAATTACGAACTAACTTTGAATTAGGATATCCAAGCAGCATTTTCAAAGTTGTTTCTGATCTCTTTCTGAAGCCTCCACTTCAGAAAGATCCAGCTTTTGGATCCTGAACTGATTCCAGAGCCCCTGAGTCCAGCTGCTCTTCCCACCTCAGACCCTTCCTCTCTATAGGTCTGTGTTGAGTCAGACTTTTCGCAGCTGCTCTTTGCTGTTATGGCTTTCAGCGCTGACATTGCCAGACTTGCAGGGGCTGAGCTGGACTTGTTGATGTCAGGACTTGGAAACGGGTATTGACAGGTCCCCTGAGTCACGGGCACAGCCTGGGCCCAGGAGCTCTGGAGCCTGGAACGGTCCTGGCTCCGCAAACATTCCACCATTCTCTGAACTAGCATGAACAAGAGTGAAACAGCTTGTTTAGGGAGCAGTGACCAAGGGGATAATGGCGTCTGTACCCGCTGTGAGGGTGTGTCGGGCACCTGCGGCCAGGGCAAAGCCATTTGATTTGGTCCCTTTGCTTTTGCCCCCAGGTCACTAGTTAACCGAATGCCTCTTACAGTCCTTGCAAGTGGGAATATAGTGCGGAAGCCGTAGCCCTGGTTTGTCTTTAGCACAAAACCAGAAAAGTTTCCTTTGCTTTGCTTCTAGAGCACTGGTGGGAATGAAGTCAGTGGCCTGTGTAGGTGACTGTTCCCATTTGGAATGTGAGTGATGCTCTGTATCCCCGCCAGGGTTTGGGAATGAAGGTGCCTGAAGATTTATTACCTAACTCTATGAACTGAGGATTTTATTGTTAGCTGAAGATCAACGTATCAGGATAGAAAGTGAGCGAAGAAATTACACCAGTTTCTCACTCCAATTTGCTTCCCTAGGGATATCGTCAAACCATTTTAATAGCTCTGTGTTTTACCCTCCCAGAACGTCTCCCAGGGTTCCTTCCTCACCAAAGCCGTGAAACATCTCCCCATTCCTGCTCTTGGGAGCCCGCAGCCCTTGCCATTCCTAACGTAAGTCCCGCTGTCCCCACGCTGGGGGCTCCGCACTCAGGGCTCCTGCCAGCTGCTGAAGTTGGCTGAGGAGACGGGGATGGAGCTGGAGCCCCCGCATCTCGGGGAGGTTGGGTAGTGTTCGTGTTTTCCAAACAAGGCCAAATTGCAGTAAGGATATCACAACAGAAAGAAGTTACAATTGCAAGAAAAGCATCACTTTTATTAGAGTAGATACAGCAATTCAGTACAGTAAAGAACTAGAAATGACTAAACACCAAACCTAATTCAAAAGGAAATCAGCACTAAATGCAGCAATCTGCCTAGATGCCAGGTAGCCCGGGCTTTTCTGTGCTTGAACATACCCATTTCCACCAGTTTGTAGTGATTCCTCTCCATTTTGATTCCTCTCCATTTTGATTCCTGTGTGTTGGCTGCCCCCTCCCCAACCCTCCGCATTCTTAAGGTGGCATTTTGAAGACTTCTAGTTCCTCTTGCCGTCAGCCGCCTTGTCTCCTTTGTCTGCAAGAAAACAGAAGGAAGGAGCAGCCGGCGCTGAGGGGAGGCCCACGAGCTGTGCTCTGCCAGGGACCTCGAGCTTACGTCCTCCCTCATCTCTCATTCCCTTCTCCCAGTTGTTTTCCTCTTCCTAGCGCTGATTTGAATCCCACATCACTTTTACTCTACAGCTGAAACTTTAAAGCTCAGGAAATATTTTACTTGCATGTTCGTACAATACCCCCAAGCTGGCCAAGCTCAGACTTCTTGGAACCTCTCACCTGGGGGAATGATTATTCATTTGGTGATGTGCTTAACCTTTACCGGAGCATAGTCAGACTTTTTTTTTGATGTCTAGCATCTTTTAATGACTATAATTTGTTAAATTGTAGCCAGAGTCATTATTGGCTACTGTGTAGATTTGTTTTCAGAGTCAGAGTAGCAGCTCTGTGTCTAAAATAGACACAGCTACCACGGTGAATGCGTTTTTCTTTTTAGAAAGAAAAAATATCCTTACCAGCAGCAGCAGAAAGGGAGCCAAACATCCTGTAAAGCAAAGAGATAACAGATGAAAGGAGGGTAGCAGTGGGGAGAAGGCTGTAGGGAGCAAAGTCTCGAGCAGCTACATGTTAGACATGGTCGGACGAGAGATGTTCATTTCCTTGCCACCCCCTTTGGCAAAAAAATTATTGGCTGAAAAGACATTTCTGGAAAACAGGGAATAAAGGAAGTCCAAACTTTTAAACTCCTACCTTATTTCTGGTTCTGGGCTATGAAGTATTTTCCTCCTTGTGGCTATATGGGAGATGACAGAGCTGTGGGCACTTCAGTGGCTGTTGGGGACGAGCTAAGCTGCTCTGCATTCAGGTCCCTTCACAGCATTTATTTCTACAGTGAATCCTATGAGGGAAAACTATTTACCTGGCAATGGGAAGTTTGGGGGAATTTGGTATTAACCATTATGTTTTTTCAAACGTCACTAACTGCATTAAGTTCCCTAAACATCCAGCATATGATTAATTGCCACTGTGACTGTTGGCTGTGTTTAATCTTGCGCCGTTTGCTAGTTTGGCCCCTAGTTTTTCTGCTCATTGAGGTCCTTACGGAACATAAGTGGAGACTGGTTCATTTCTAGGACGGTCCAGAAACTTAATTTGTCAAACGCTAAACTGGCAGGAGGTGGCGGGCGGCCCACACGGTTACTCACTGGTTCTCCTGGCCCTCCAGCAGCTGGCGGTACGTGGTGATCTCCTGCTCCAGGCGCGTCTTGATGTCCATGAGAATCTTGTACTCGCTGTTCTGGCGCTCCATGTCGGCGCGCAGCTCGGCCAGCTGCGCCTCCATGCTGCTGATGAGGGCCTGGATCTGCGCCAGCTGGGCCCCGTAGCGCCCTTCCGTGTCTGCCAGCGTGTTTTCCAGCGCCGCTTTCTGAGGAAAGAGAGTGGCAGGGAGAACAGGGAGGCTGCTGCCAGGGACAGGCCCGCTCATGGGCCTGGGGGCTGGGGACGCACCATGCTCAGCTGGGACTGCAGCTCGATGTCCAGCCCCTGCAGCGTGCGGCGCAGGTCCGTCACCTCCGTCTTGCTGCTCTGCAGCTGCTCCGTGTTGACAGCGACTTCGTGGTTCAGCTCCTCGGTCTGAAACGGGGAAAACTTTAGGTGAGAAATGCCAGGCTTCTTCCTAGAGCCCATGAGACTTTCACAGCACTTTATGCATGTTTTAAAAACTGTTTTCTTTCTTTCGCGGATCTTTTGGTTGGTATATTGTACATGTGTGGAGTGTTCCTCACCTTGCTGTGGAACCAGGCCTCAGCATCCTTCCTATTCTTTTCAGCCAGGTATTCGTACTGCTCTCTCATATCTGCCAGGATCTTGGACAGGTCAACGCCTGGAGCAGAGTCCACTTCAACACTGACTTGGCCGGCCACTTGTCCTCCCAGGGCACTCATTTCCTATGGCAGCAGGGCAGGGGAAGACAAAAGAGGGCACAATCATCAGCTGAAAACATCCTGCACCTTCCCTTCTATCTTTAAGGTCCAGAGCCGGGCTCACGAGGTCTACTCTGCTGGAGAGCCCATGGGAATCCTGAGGACTCCCCCTTCACACATGCCCTTTTTCTAGTGCTATTTTCAGATGTGTCTTGGGTTTTTTCTTACCTCCTCGTGGTTCTTCTTGAGGTAGGCCAGCTCTTCCTTCAGGTTCTCGATCTGCATCTCCAGGTCAGCTCTGGCCAGGGTCAGCTCGTCCAGGACCCTGCGCAGGCCATTGATGTCGGCCTCCACGCTCAGGCGCAGCGCCTGCTCCGTCTCAAACCTTAAAAACATCAAAGCAGAACGAAACTGCTGAGGGGAGCTGGTGAAGCCAGCGTGCTGTGAAACGCAGCGCACGGTGTAAATGTATCCAGGTTTGCAGGGCTGAAAGCCTGACATTTAGCAAATGTTCAGTGTTAAACCCGTCTCCATATGTGCTGCATGATATAAAATTGTCTGCAGTGTAGATGAGACTTTCAGCAAATCCGTGAAGGGTTGGATCACAATGACAGGATTGAACTATTGATAACACACAGACTTTTATTAACTTTTCTCTGCTCTTGCACAGCCACTACCCCATGCCTCAGCAAGGGCACTCACCGGCATTAGAGACCTTTTGCCTTCCAGAAAATACTCACTTGGTTTTAAAGTCATCAGCAGCCAGCCTGGCATTGTCAATCTGCAGCACAACCTTGGAGTTGTCGATGGTGGCAGCCATGATCTGCGAACAAGGAGAGCGATTCAGTGCCAAAGCCGGAGCCGCTTCCCTGCGGCTTCCCCGCGCAGAATTGAACTGCGTTGGGTCTCAGCAGCAAAGGAGCAGTGCAGTATGGCAAATGCATAGCAGAGATTATCAAAGTACTTTGAGTACAGTATGTTTGCATACATAATGCAATAACATAAACAATACACGTTCATACTTCATTCCTGTAGTCCTTGAATACATTTTTATTTCCTAGACTAACTGCTGCTCAGTGCTCAGTGTCTCTCTTAATGCACTATGAACAGCCACAAGGGAAAATGTATTTATTTTAAAATGATTGTTTAAATTTTTATCTGGAAAACTTGTCTTTTCATCACAAACTTTCAAAAATCAAAAGATCATCTAGAAAAGCAGCTGGAACTCCCTTCCCTAACTAAGAGCAATAAAAGACAAGTGGGAAAAAGACACTACAGTGAGAAAATCTGATTCCAATTGTGTTTTCTCCTGGAACCAGGTTGCTGAAGCCGGGCAGAGGGTGAATGGTTAAAGCAAGAGCAAAGCAGCTGCGAGGGAGGGATCATGAACTCCAAGCTGAACCTCCAGTTTTCTTTCGTTTATTTACCCAGTTTAGTCAGCGGCTCTGTGTGTTTGCCAGGGTGTGTATCCTCCTAAAGCAACCTGTTATCGCACAGTCCTGGCTATGGGGGTAACACAGATCCTGCCGTTATCTGGGTGATTGATTACTACGTGTCTGCTGCTTGCTTTAGCCATAAGCCAAATATCGCAGCGCTCTTATTTCCATGTCTAGCTCAAGGAAGTGAATCCTGCAAGGCAAGTACGTCGATGGTGAGGAAATCCTGAAATACTCTCTTCACGTTTACAAAACTGAACGGGACCAATTCTTATTTTTCCTGTTCAAACAATGTGTATGTGCCTGTCCAAGGGTTTGCAAGCTGTGGGGCAGGCATGAAATTGCAGAGACAGGCAGGTTGCTGTTAGGTTGCTGTTGTCTGATTTAGAAGGCTTGCTTTATATGTACTTACATACATACATAGATATACAGATCAGTTAATTCTGAAAATAAGTGAAATACTTACCAATAAGTACTATCTGCTGAAGTTATTGAAATACAGAGAAAAGTTCTACACAAAAGTCTGTAAAATTAAGTGAAGCTGTTAGAGAATTTACTGCAGTTTGCTGGAGCACTGTTGTTGTGGCCTCAAATCCACTGATCGTCATTGCTGACTGTTAAAAACAAGCGTTATCAGACACCTAAGCACTGAGGCATCTCCAGCTGCCTGCTCTATTCATTCTCTTAGCTAACGTTTTCAAAAGTAATTGATTCACCACAGAACCTGCTCGTTATCCATCCCTGTGACTCACTGCGCATTCATTTCATCTTCCTATCGTTTTCGTAATCCGCAATCCCTCACGGCTGTTTTTCTAGTAAAGATTTTCTCTGTGCAAACTAAGCTGCTTTTCAATAAAGGCTAACACCTACCTTTTCTCGAAGGTCTTCGATAGTCTTGTAATAGGGACTGTAGTCCCGAGCAGGGCCTGGGCCTTGTTTCTGGTACCAGTCTCGGATTTTGATTTCAAGATCAGAATTTGCCTCTTCCAGTGCTCGCACTTTGTCCAGGTAAGATGCCAGGCGATCATTCAGGTTTTGCATAGTTGTCTTTTCATTCCCTGAAAGGAGGCCATCCACACTGCCCAGGCAACCACTGTAGCCGCTACCAAAGCCACCACCGAAGCTACTGCTAAAGCCACTGCCATAGCCACCACCAGCAGCACTCCCGAGGCCAGAAGAGACAAATCGAGCAGAAGAGACCTGGACGCCCCTGCCACCAGATCCACCATGGATACTCGGGGCCCTGAAGGAGCCTCCAAGACGGGCTGAGGAGCCTCCAAGACCCCCAGACATAGAAGAGGTGGTTTGCCTGAAGCTGTAAGTGGCCATGGTAAGAAATGCCAAAGCCCTGACCCAAGTTACAGTTCACAGAGTGTGTGGCCGGTGCAGCGCTGCGTGCAGCTCTCCCCCACCCCACGCTTTTATGCGGCTACGGAGGGAGTTGTCTCTCCAAGGTGTTATCTGAGCCCTGGAATTTATCGGCCGGAGCCTTCTGCCAACAGAGCAATTCCTCCCATTGGTCAGCGGCTGTCAATGGGCTGTGGTTCTTTGCCAAATACCTCGGTACCTGGGAGCTCCTTCCCTCCCCCGGAGCCATTTCCGCTTGGAACAAAAGGGGGATTCAGAGAATGGGTCCCTCTGCTGAGGGCAGCGCTCGTAAATCTAGAATTACTGTTCACCAGAGCGCAGATGAGAGGGCCGCGAGCCCACACCTCTGCTGCTGTGTGCACCGGGGCCATGGTGAACTCGCACGGTCACTTGGTCACGTAATCTCAGCAAAGGGTTTTAATACACATGAATTCAGCTGGCCGACTGATAACAGAGCCCGAAGCGAGCCAGGGTGGGGAGCTCCCAACTGCTCCCGCTTCCATCACTTCCCTTGTGAAAAGTCCTGCTTCCAAAAAGAGAAATTCCACTAAAATTTCTTCGCTCTCAGTGTCTTTGGATGTGAAAAAGTGCATTTTTGTACAAATGAGAGTCCTCTTTGGGGAACCATAGTTGCAGCAGAAATAAGGTTTCAGCTTTCCTGAGGATCTCTGCCATGAGCAGCAGCAGGAAAATGGGCCTCGTTAGGCAGTATGACCTTTCCCTATTACCAAAAGAGGGAAATAAGGAAATAAAAAAGAAAGCAGAATCACTTAGTCTTTGGTCTTCGAGATTCATGAAAATGTTATTTCTAAAATGTTTAAATCTTAAATATTTAAATGTTTAAATGTGCTCCACAAGAAGTGCATACGCTGCACCAAGGCCTGTCCAGTCTTGATACACACATAAAAATGCCTCAGGTCTGTTAAACAACACCGCGGTGCCTCGTTCCCGCGCGCTGCGGGAGATGTCACACTGCAGGGCAAGAACAGGGAGTGCAAAAGAATAAATAGACAGCCTGGAAGCTGGCCAGGACACCTGTATCAACAGCTCCATTAAAAACTTTCGGTATCTGATTAGGCTGTATCAAAAAGAGCAGACCTGCAAGGACTCAGGTAGAGAATATCTCACTAAACATGTCCGTATGTGCACTGCGTGTCGCCCGGCTGCCGCGTTCACCGCCAGCTCCGCAGCCTGTGCAGGGGGAGCACAGAGCCTTTCTTCAGGGGGATGGAGGGTGGTTCTGCCTGCCAGACACCCCGCTCCTTCCGTCCCCCCCGGCTCTGCACGTCCTGTTCGGCTGGGGTAGGAAAACCTGCCCGGCAGGTCTGCTCCAAACCCAGAGCCGTGTGAGCCGCAGGCTGCGGGCAGCAAAGAGCCGCACAGGGACAGGGACTTATTGTCAGCCCCGAAGGCTGTGGTTAGAGCAGAGGGGCCGTGAGCCGCCGCTTTTCTTCACTGAATGAGTAGATTTTTCTATAAGAATTTTTGTCCTGTCTTATCTTCACTACTGATACGATTGCAGTAGGCCTGTAAAGACTGAGTGTATCCAAAAGCAGCTTTTTCACACTCTTTTGTCTCTTTCTTGCTCAGAGGCACCTTGAATTACAAGTTTCTAAAAAATTCCTCGAGATTGCCATGCTGGGGAAGAGGTCTGTGACCTTGGCAAGGGCGCTCCAGATTTTGAGACCGCGTTAAAGCATTTTCGTTCCAAATTCTGTGTGTATTCTCTGCGTTTGCCAGCAGAGGCTGCTGTACAAACTGGCATCCCGCTCCACCGGTGCTGCCAGCAGCTCCGTCCTTGTCACAGGCCTGGAAACAGCAAACGCTTGTGCCTGGTTTCAGCGCAGCCCGTTCCTTGATGGACTTCAGTAGGACAGCGGGCAAATGACACCACCAGCAAAGGCAGGGGAAGCCCAGGGGCGTCTGCGCTGCGGAGCTGCAGCCACAGCTGCAGTTTAGGTCATGGCAGGGCCTGGGGCCGCCCACCCGGCAGGGCTGTCGCCTCCTTCCCACCGAAGCCGGTGGCGGAGCCTCCTGGGCCCACGAGCAGCCTTTTGTTCTCCTCAAAGTGCGATCAAATAGGTGTTTTGTCCCAAAGCACCTTACGGGTCCCAGCGGATGGTGAGGTTTGGGCCTGTTTTTGAGGTAGTCAGAAGTGGCTGATCGGAGAAGCGGATAGCACAAGGCAGGACAGGAGCCTGTAGGAGTTTTTGGCTGGGAGTAGGACTGGTGGGAGAGGCCCCTTGGTTTCGACTTTGCAATCCCTGTTTGCTCCTCTCCCCATCCCCGTGGGGTGGCAACGTGTTGTGACCTACAGGAAGCTTGGTGCCTTTCCAAAAGGTAAATAAATTGTCCAAAAACAGGGCATTTCAGCTACCCCAAGTGTGGCTGCGCTCCCAAGTCTGAGTACAGTGCCGTTTGACTGAACAGAAAACGGTAGTGCTGGGTGTCGAGTGGGGAGTCCTGTGGCCTGGCCAGACCCTCCCTTGGCTGCTGAATCACTGCCCTGCGATGTGGCAGACCCTGCTCAGCTGCTTTGGCAGCGCCTGCGAATGAAAGACCGAAACCCAGATGTGCGGTTTGGAACCACAGAGTCATTTCACCCGTTCTTCTCCCCTGCCCAGCCCACATCACACGGGGCACGTTCCGTGGCGAGGAGCAGTTCCCCAAGCAGGCCGAGCCCTGCGCACAGCCGGGGCGCAGGGCCCTCCTGAGCACGGGCCCTCCTGGGACGGAGACGCTCTCACTGTGACTTAGTGCACAAGAACAGACGTTATTGCGAAGTGGCAGAGAAGGCTGGCTGCAGGTGATGGACTTTTTGCTTACCCTGAGGCAAATGTTTTCAATTTACCAAAAGTTTTGTGAAATTCTGGTTTTAGTCACTCTAAATGGTTCTTTCAGTTCAGCTGCTTACACACCCCTTGCAGTGTACACATGAAAAAGGGCTTCCCCTGTCCCTTTTGTAGCCTGTAACTGTCGCTCCTGTGTTCAGGGTGAGTGTAGTTCAGATAGTTGTTGCAGACACCATCTGATTAAGTTAGGACAACTTTCTGGGGTCCTATTAAATAATATGCACAACCTTAATTTCCATGTGAATGTCTCTCTCGCAAGTTCCACCTAAATCTGAATATTCATAAAATTAATGACAAACCAAGTGGCTTGCTGGACACATATTTGTCTTTGCATTGCAGAAGAGTTTTATTAGAGATATTTTTTTCAGCAGAAAGATCACTAACTTTGATGCAGATTAATGAATAGAAATTACCGTGACTACATATGAAGGGCAATACAAAAAGGAAGAAGTTGTAGATGTGCAGAGGAGTCATCCTAGCCTGGTGAGTTACTTTGGTAGAGCAGCCCGTGTTGTGGAGGCTCACGGTGAATGTCTGCGTGGGCAGCGGGCGGCAGAGCGGAGCACAGCGGCGGCGTTCCTTGCGGCCTAACACACTCTTGCCTGCCCTGGGGAAGAAAGAGGAAAGCGTTACCCGAACTGACAGGGAGATCAAGGGCCTCCTGCAGCCCAGCTCATTCAGATGTGCCTGGTCATGTAAATGCCTGTCTGTATGAGCAAGGAGGTGGGGAAGAAGCTTAGTCTGTGTCTGTAAGTGAAGGTAAGACACCCTGAAGAGGTTTGATACCGAGTGGTTTAATGTCCCTTGCAATGAAACCATAACACAGGGAAGAGCATTAACAGGCAAACAGGAATGAAGCATAAAATGGGAAAGCCGTGGGGAGAGGATAAATTAGGACTTTCTTACCTGTCTTCTCACCGTACTGGCTATGAGAGTAGGAAGAAGAAGAGTAGGAGTGGGAGGCTCCTCCGCCTGCTTGGACAGACCCTTGAGACATCCTGCAAGAGGGAAGTGGTTATAGTAGCTGGAACAAGGATGGCATTAACAGACGTGCAGCGACATACTGTGCCCTGCAGAAACAGCTCTGCTTCTGAAATTTGGAAACAATTCTTTTAGTTTTCTGATTTCTTTCCCTTCCAGCTCTGTTTGCTTAGAAAACTGCCAGAGCAGAAATAACCAAGGACTATAAACGTAAAGTACTGCTCTCCCATTGCCGCTGGGGTGGCTCATCAGGTGAAAGAGGGGAGTTCATTACACCATGCTTGTGCTAGGTGCTTCCTCTCATGAGATTTTTTCTGTGTAAGCAGACGAAGAAGAATTAGATAAGCTATAAAAGAACATCACTAACTAAATGCTTTACTTTTTCCTCTATGTTTTTTATACTTATCAAAAGCATAAAATATGCATTTCAATGCAGATACTGTGAAAAATGTGTTCAGATTTAAGCAAGAGGATTGTAGAATATTGTAATCTGTCTTCTGCAAGTCTACATAGAAGCAAGACTGTGATGAAATTAAGCCCTTATTTACAGAGTACGTACGCAATGTCTTGCTGTCCCTCGTGCAGGAGGGCCCGGTACTGAGCGATCTCCTGCTCCAGGCGGGTCTTGATGCCCAGCAGCATCTTGTACTCTTGGTT
>VZSV01000311.1:228106-239645 GCA_013398735.1 Nothocercus julius
TGCGACTGCAGCTCAATTTCCAGGCTCTGATATTCTCGACGCAGCTCAGAGACCTGTTGGTTGCTTGATTGTATTTCCTGGCCACTTGAGTGGACTTGCTGATTAACTTC
This sequence comes from Nothocercus julius, assembly GCA_013398735.1. Lineage (NCBI taxonomy): Eukaryota > Metazoa > Chordata > Aves > Tinamiformes > Tinamidae > Nothocercus > Nothocercus julius. The sequence continues at coordinate 228,217 of VZSV01000311.1, forward strand.
TTCCATCTGAAAAGAGCACATACAAAATTAATGTATTTGGTTGTAAATGAACAATGTGGGGTTGTGACAACAGTTCTGAGAAAGCCATGAATACGACTGAGAAAGATGTAGTGTAGACTGTCCGAGCACTCTTCCTGCATGCCAGTCCATTCCAAACCTCTTTGTAATTTGCCTTATTACTGACACATGCTTTAATACGTAGTCTTAATACTCCAGTGCTAATCTGTTGCAGTGAGCAACTAGAGCCAAGAGTGTAAAGTTTATGTACCTTAAACACTACATGAAAGACAGCTTCTCCTGTACAAGGTGTGAATGGGGCAAGTTCTTTGTGAAAGATTTAGCAAGTTACTGGTATTGTACTTTACCTTGGTTTCATACCAACTTTCCACCTCTCTGCGGTTGTTCTCAATAAGACGTTCATATTCACAGCGCATTTCATTTAATTTTTCCATCAAATTAATGCCAGGAGTAGCATTGACCTCCACATTGACATCTCCACCAGTTTGTGTTTGCAGTCCTCTCATTTCCTGCAAAAATCAACAAAAACCACAGGTTCTCAAAACATAAGGGCAAGGAGAAACCTCCTTGTTTGAAATAAAGGAAAATAAGTGGAAGATGAATTTTCATGCATCCATAATGCTCCTCAAAAGAGGCCTTAGCTGTTCCTGTCATGGAAGGAGACATTTCCACCACTGCTGAGCTCAGCTTTGCAGTGAGCCAGACAGCACATACTTGTTGACCCTGACTTCTTTGTGTTGGGGCCCTAAGTAATTCCATGCCATGTGCTCTTTGTGAAAATCCTTTGGGGTGTTTTTCTTCTCAGTGGGAAATACTATCTCAGATAACATAAATGTTTTCTTTTGACTTCTCCGTATATACTATTCAGTTTCCTTGCCATGACTTCAACAAGAAAATTGTACTTGGTAGTGAGAAATACTCACTTTTCTGCTCTCATTTTGCCTACTGTTGACCTAGATACTTTGTTATATCAGTTCCAGGTAGCGAGAGCTATGGAGATGTACTACATACTTAATGGAAATCAAAGACAGATTGTCTCAAGTTGAAAGATCAAAGCCAGCAGCTAAAATATGGTTATTCCTAATGGAAGAAATCCACAGGAAATTCTCTAAGTGCTGACTTCATTAGTTATTATTTTAAGGTGTGGGGGACTTACCTCTTCATGGTTCTTCTTAAGATAGATCAGTTCCTCTTTTAGGGATTCATACTGTGCCTCCAGGTCAGATCTTGCTAGAGTCAGTTGATCCAAAAGTGGACGTAATCCGTTAATATCACTTGCCACACTCTGGTGGAGACTGTACTCAGTTTCATACCTAAATCACAGACAAGAAAGTTAGTAGAAGTTCTGCCAGACTCTGCTACCTCATGAACAGTTCCCATCAGTACATCTTTGGCCCCATTACTCTTTCATGGACTTAATGATCTTTCCATCTCCAAAAATTTTATTTGATTTTAGTGGAATCTCTCTATATGATTGATTTGATGAGGATTACGTTTATCAAGCCACAAGCAAAGAGGGAGAAAATTAGATTAGAGTCCTTTAAATGGCACTCTTTAATAATCTGGTCCAAAATAATAATGAAAAAAACAAACCAAAATCTAGTAGAAAGATCAATTGAGAATATGAGTTCATGGGGGTAGGGTGAGGGAAGATGACTTGAGACCCAAGGGGAAGACTCACTTCAGTCTAAAGTCATCCACAGTCATCCTGGTGTTGTCAACATCAAGAAGGATCTTGTGAAGGTCCACGCTCGCACCAACAATCTGCAAGGGAGAGGACAGGAGACATTTGATCAGACACCATTTCAGTCTGGCACAGGAAGAAGGAAGACATGTCCGTGCGGATGCACACTGCAGAATGTCCCTATGGGGATGTGAGGGGCTCTGAGTAGGGGCTGCAGAGAGAAATGAGCTTGTTTCCATCTCAGCTAAAAGAAAGTTATGTTATATAAAATCAGTCCTGGCTGATGTCTTTGCTGTCAATTTTGGTTTACAAATATCCATTCAAAATACAACACCGGGTTGGAAAGAATGATTAAACAAACTCCTCATTCTCCCCAGACAGTATGAACATTACAACCATTGCAATATTCACCTAAGAGATTTGAGACTCTTCAGACTGCATTAGGCTGGACTCTGCGGCCCACAAATTGTCTCTGCCTATATGTTCACAAAAAGATGGAATTCATCTATGGCATTTCTGGCACAACATAAGCAAGGCGCGGTTGGATCTCTCACTCAAGCAAGTGAAGAGCAAATAAACAGCAAGGCCACGGGGTTAAGGGAGGCCCCGAGCAGTCCCGGCGATGGAGGCACAAGGAAGGACCTGCCATTGCAGCCAGCAGCTCTTCCCCCAGCGCATCCAGGAGCGAGTGCCGTGACCCACCTGCACCAGTGCAGAGCGAAGCTGCCAGCCCTCCACGGGCTGCTTTTGGGCTGCTTACAGGGTGCCTAAAGCCAAGGAGGGAGCATATCGGCCCAAAGAGGGATATTATGCTGGATGAGGCCAGGTCATTCTCATGATAATCTGCCCAAATTTAGTCTAATCCCATCATACCTGGTTTTGCAGTTCTTCAATTGTTCTGTAATAATGGCTGTAGTCCTTGGAACCGGTGGGCCCCTGCTTCTGGTACCACTCTCTGATGAGACGTTCAAGCTGTGCGTTTTCTTCTTCCAGGCCGCGCACTTTATCCAGGTAGGAAGCCAGGCGGTCGTTGAGGTTCTGCATGGTCAGCTTCTCGTTGGTGGAGAGCAATCCGCCATCTTCACCAAATCCCATTCCACCAAAGCTGCCTCCTCCGTAGCCACCACCGCCAAAGCCGCCACTACTCCCAAAGCCACTAAATCCACCTCCACTATAGCTGCCACCACCAAAGCCACCTCCACCAAGGCTGCTTCCATAACCACCTCCCATTCCTCCAAAGCCACCTCCACCGGATCCGAAGCCTCCTCCAATGCTTCCACAGCCCATTCCTCCTCCTCCGAAACTCCCACCGCTCATTCTCCCGCCATAGCTACTGCGGCTAATCCTTCCGCAACTGCCACTGCTGAATCCCCCTCCATAGCTGCTCCTGGATCCTCCTCCACCAAAGCTTCTCCCGGAGAAGCCTCCGCCTCCTCCAGAAGAGGTGTACCTTCTGCTGGACACCGAGGAGTACCCACCAGACCTGCGTACTCCCCCGCTGCCACTGCCACCACCTCCGCCACCACAGCCACCACCACCACCACCGCCACCACCGCCACTGGTTCTAGTGACGCTACTAGAAGACTTAGTGCCACAGCTCATTGTGGCAGCAGCAGGAGTCGAGTTTCGGTCCCAAATTTAGGTGCACAGCCTGATGCGCTTCAGGACTGTAAATTTTCATCCCCAGCTCTCCCTACTTATACTTTTGACAGTGGGTGTCACCGTCGGGTGTTTCCTTCTCCCAGGGCATTTGCCAACTTTGTTGTTTGTGCCAAGAATAATTTGCTGAACAATATTTTTGTGCCGGTATCTCAAGCAATCTATCCCATTGATGGGTAAATACTGTTTGTTTAAGGAAACGCTGCTTATTTCTTTTGGTGGCACTTTTTCGTTTAGATTTTTCTGGGATAGGGATTTTTTTGCTTTATGTGGCTTCATCTGCTTTACTAGAGAAAAACCACTTTATCCGGCCAGAGTCTTGCTGGAGCCAATGCTGAGGTTAATGGGACTGTATAGAGAGAATTTTTCTTCTCAATTTTTCCCTAAATGAGAGAAAGTGATCCCCAAATATTCCAGGTTTAGATTGCACATTTATCTTCTAATTTAGTCCTCTGCTTTCTCTGCTCACATTTTTGTAGATGCTGTTTTATCAAACACTGTTTTTTTTTGCTCTTTCATGTTCTACACATCAAAGATTTTTTACAGTGCTTATATTCTTTTTCTTCCTATACACAATAGTGTATGACTTTTATTAACAATATTGTATAGCTTGTCTGTTTAGCCTGTGCAACCTGTATGTCTCTGTCTTAACTGAGAGAATATATGTATTTATATCAGAAATCTCTTCTGGAATTGTTATTTTAAAAATCAAAGGCTTCCTTTTTGAAGAAAGTGATAAGACAGCCTGCAAGACAGCCAAGTCCTAGTCTTCAAAGAGAAAATAAAAAGTATTGTTTTCACCAAAGAACTCTGAATCTAAAATCATAGGATGACTACTTCTAATTATAATGGAAAGTCAATTGTAGCATAATTAGAGTTGTATTAACCCAAGCAATGACCTATAAACCACTATGGGGGAAGGTGCTTTGTGGTTTCATGTAAAACTGCTCATTCTCTCGCTTGTTACTGTCACATATTGCAGGCCAAGAGTCATTCTGCAAACTCCTCATGGTACCAGCTCTAAAATAGCATCCTAAAAGCGAACTGAATGACTCTGCACAGAGCAGTGGGAATCGCACTGCTGAGGCCACAGCTCGGAGCCTGAGCTAAGGAAGGCTTGTCATTGATTTTCCCCTCTAATTGCTTTGGCACTAAACGAGAGTATCCGAGAGAGCTGCAGTGTTTCTGAAAAAGCCGTAAGAAAATTGCCCCAGCTCAAACTGTGCTAATGAACAGCCTTTGGTTTCTGATGATAAACTCCTACAGAAAACATTTCTTACACTGTTGTTTCTTCGTTGTTGTCAGTGAAAACTAAATATTTTGGTTCAAGTCCATGACTTAATTTCTGTAGCATCCACTTTGCTCTGTTCTCAACCTACATCCTTCCGTGTAGCTGTATCCGAGACTTGCTTCCCGTAAGCAGCATCCCTGCATGTGAGCAAGGCAAAGCCCTGAAGGATCGTCCATGAGCTCTCGGGGTCTTGCAGCAGCTGGACTGGAAGCCGTGGCCCTCTCGCTGTTGCTGTTTGCTTGGAAGAAACTGCCCTGTTGGCCGCTGGCAGTTTTGCTGCGTGTTTCTGGCATGTCCTTGTTGCTGTCCTGTGCTTATCCCGGCATCTCCAAAGACATTCTGAGGATGGCAGGGCTGTCCAGCCCTTGCTTTCCAGCAGCCACCTTGGTTTGGAAGTTGACTTTACATTGCTGTTGCTTTCTACAGCCAGTGTCATCTCTTGCAAACTGTATTCCCGATTCCTAACATTTTCACTTTGAATCATGCATTATTTAACATTTTCTGGTTGAACCCATATTCCTGGCCTCTGAAGCTGTGCTTTTGCCAGCGTTGCTGTATTGCTGCTTGAGCAATCTCTTTCAAAAGCTCTCTGATTTTATCTTGCTGTTTGACATTTGGCGCAAAAGTGACGAAAGATTTCAAGCAGTTTGATGATGGGATAATTTGGCCCCGCTTCGCAGCAGGAGGAAGGCAGTATCACTTCAGCAGCAGGTATGCACCTTTGGTGCATTATCTTATTGGAGCTGAAAGATGTAGCCAACTGCAAGCAACATGTCCTTCAGTTTGTGCTCTTTCTCCTCTGTATCGGTTATGTGGCTTTGCTCACGGGGCCTTTTTTGACAAATTCCAGATCACTGTGTTCAGTTGCCCATCACGGATTGCCGTGAGAGGCCCTAAGGGTGCCCTTCACAAGCAGACTAGAAGGATTTAGTGATAATCAACAAAAACCTCCAGGATTCTTGCAACAAGGGGAAAAATGTTTACCAGAAGAGCCCCTTAACCTGCTTATGCACTTTGTGAGCATCTACGTTGTTTCCTCTTTTATTTTTAGACTGCCTGTTTTACAGGGAGCTGTTCATAGCAGAGACTTGTCTGTTTTGGAAAGCCCTCCAGATAAGGGCTTATCTCACTGCATGCTTGGAAAGTAGTTAAATAGTAAAAGCAACTAAGCAAGTCAAGCTGTTGAGGAAGGAGAGCTTTAGATAATCTCAAAATTTATTTTTAATTCTGTACTATTGCCACTACTCATATATAAAGGAGGAACTCCAGTAAAAGATGCTGCTTTCAAATCTTTGGTGGCATTTAAGTGCTGTGCTCTTAGGATGTTCCTTTTTTATCTTCAGAGCTACTGTTGCTTCATTTTTGTGACCAATTTGATCCAATTTGAATTTTTTTTTTCAGTCCCTACAAATCAGAGAAGATCTTTTCTGTGAACAGATTTAATTTTGCCTTCCTGAGCTTTGGTTTTCAGGAGCCAGCAATAATCTTTGTTCTCCAATGCTTTTCTTACATGCATGGTGTAAAATGTTTAGTTTCTGAAAAGAGTTTAGTATCTGAAAAGAACCACCAATTTGGGGACTTTTTCTCATCTCTTTCCTGTGCATGACGCAGTTTAGTCCTCAATGTTTTTGTGCTGATACAGCATCCAATGTGCTATATAATGTTGCTGTTTCCAAATCAACCCAGAATATTATCATTTATTGCCACAGCTGCTAGCGTTACTCAGCCTTAAGTGTAGCCCAGCGCATTGCTTATCCTTCAGCTCAGTACATGGCACCTTGCAAGGGCAGTTGACCTTTTTTGCCATGCTCTCTTTTTTACTGTTTTCCTTTTAATTTGACCCCCAGGAATATGTCAAAGAAGTGACTCCTGCACAGCAGAATGAGGACAAAGTCCGTGAGCAACCCACACTCTTGTATCAACCCTGGGACTGGCTCCCCCTCCTCAGTGCGGGGCTGCTGTGAGCAGTGCAGAAGCAGCCTAGAGACCTTGCTAGCCAAAAAGTCAAATTTAGTGAATTAATTCAAGATAGTTAAATACCCCCTGAGCCAGGAGTTGGGGATCCACTTTGAACTTAAGCCAGTCTAAAGTGTAGTTAAGTCCCATTTATGTCTACTGCATTTTGGGAACCTGACCATCCTCTGATTATCAATATAGAGAATTGTTATCACAAAAAAATCACCACTGTAAGCAAATGACTCCTAAAGCAACCTGTGCTCCCCCCGAAGATGCTGGGACATTCCTGTGAGATGGGCTCTGGAAGGACTAGGCAGCTGCTTCTCCCATCACAACAGTTCACTGAAATGACATTTTTCCTGCATTTTGTTCTGACCCAGGACGCAGTCTTAGGTATTTGCACGTGGGCTGACAATTAATGCTAAACAATAAAGAGATCAGCTGAATATACAAATAGGCAATTTTGAAATTTGCTAATGTAATTACAATTATACCTCCAAATAGGCAAATGAATTGCTTTAAGAGTACTGAAGCTGAGCATACAGGAGTGTATATGCACATTTATGCTTGCCCAAGGCTCTTCTGAAGGTCTTGTTCCAACACGCGCTGCAATTTTCTTCTTGGGGCACATGATATGTATCCAAATTGCAACATTTTGTGCTCGTAAAATTAAAGCTTATTATGTAGATTATGCCTAACAAAACGCATGCAAATGTCAAGGTTCTCCTTGCAACTCTGTTCATACGGCTCAGTTCCACTTTAAGTATTCTCTAAGCTTTGACTCCCAACCCGGCTGCAGTTGGATCTCTTACTCAGGGCCTGCAGTTGCTTTGTTTTTCTAGCTCAGAATACTCACAAGTTTGCACTTATTTCTGTGTATAATTACAGCATAACAATGGAAGCATTTACAGCAGCAGCAGCATTACACAGTGCAGTATCCCAGCGCGTTGTACCTAATGTCCCCACATCTGCACTTTGTCCTCATTGTTGGACACGGTTCTGAACTGTCTGCTCACCCTGCGGTCCCTCTTTCCTGGACTTTTCCAAGTTATATTCTGCTTTGCTCTCACATCTCTTTGTTTCCGTGGAATTTTTTCTGTAAGGCTAGAGACATGGGAGTTAAGTAACTGTCTGGGCAAAGACTGGAAGAGATTTGTGGTTTTGAGATGCAGAGTTAAGGAGAGAGAAGAGCCAGAGCCTCCCAGAGCTCTCCTGCAATGCAAGGACTAAGTCCTGACACAGGCAAACTGCTCCCTTAAATAACCCACATGCGTCCCCTGCTTTTTGGTCTCCCAGGCATTGCTATGAGGGCAGGGGGCGGGGGATGGCTTGTAAATCCCCTTAGAAAAGCCACGGAGCAAAAACTCGGGAGGAGGCAGGTTCCTGCGGGAGGCCTGGGAAGCTGCTCGGACGGAAAAGGTGCTTGGCGTGGCCCTTGGTCTACTCCTGCCCACACAGAGCGAGGAAGGGGCGAGGAAGAGCCTGCAAGAGGACCATAACTAGCAGAATAAACTGGGAAAGTAGTTTTGTGGGTTAGGCAACGATACAGAGATAGGTGTGATTTGATACTGCCCAGATCTGAAAGTGAAGTGGGTGGTTTGGCAATAGGAGGGAGTTGGGGCTTCCTGCAAACTGCTCTACGGCCCCTGATGCGTTGGGTCCTGCTCAGCCCTGCCAGAGCCCCCAGGAAGATCGGCCCTTCCTGGGGCACTCGGACTCCGGTCAGCGGAGAAACCTCCTGCTGGTGTTTTGCCTTTTCGGGGGGATGGCCGAGGCGGCTGCGTTACGCAAGGCAGCGCCCTGACTCACCGGCCCAGATCTGCTTGCGGCTCGGGCGTTCGGGAGCCCTATTCCCACGCTCTCCCACTCGCCTCTGTTTCTCAACCTTACCCAGTGGGTGAGGCCTTCATCAGGGAATAAACACCTTGACTGTGAAAATAGGAGGGCAAAATCCGTAGTGAGGATAATCCTGTTTGGCCCCTTTTGTTTGTACGCGGGGAGCTGAGACGTGCGAGGGATAGGGAGTATGGTGGGAGTGGGGTGATGTGAGAAGCCCCCGGCCGCCTTCCCGGGGACCCCCGCCGTTCACCTGGGGGGAGCTCCCATCAGAGCCCCCCACATCCGCGTTGGCCTCAACACAAATCAGACGCACTGTACGGCTGCACGTGGGGAGCAAGCGAGGGATCCTCCGTCCCGTTGGCTCCCACCCGCGGCACGAAGAAGGGAGACGGGAGAGCCGAGTCTCGCAGGGCGTCTCCGCGAACGCTCTGCTCTGCCTGCTGCAAGAACCCGCAGCGCCCCAGCGGGGTCTCTCCTCTCGGATAATCTTCCCTTCTCCTTCTCAGCCTACCCAGGAGGACGGGGTTTTGTAAACCTGTTAAGCTACACGCACAGGTTTCAACCACCCTTAAGGAAATCTTAGTGAAAGAACTTGCACATCTGGGCTATTGCCCGCAGAGACACCGTGTCTGGATAGATCTGTGCACAGAGAAAATGCTTAGTAAATGTGAGTGAATCTTGGAGGTAATAGGAGAATCCATCAGGTTTTGGCTGCTAGTTTTTCCCCTGCAGGGACGGCCACAGCGTTGTGCTTGGCAGCGTGTTCCTCGGGGTTTTGCCCCGCTGGTCTGAAGCAGTGACAAGGGATCGCTGTGAACGGTTAGGTCTCTTGCACAACCTAATTGACTTGTTACTGTGCCCTTCACGGATAGGCCTTGATATTTGTGCCTGAGTCAAATAAAAATATCTGCTAAAGGAAATTACTGGCAGACAAGGCTTTTTGATTGCATCAGAGAGAAGTAAAGTTTTATTAGAGTCTTTTTTATTTTCCAAAACACCAATCATGGCAGAGATTCCCTCAGGAAACAGAGATTAGGCACAGAAGCTCAGGTGGCAGAAGCAGTTAGGTCATCCAGAGAGTTGGCATGAGCCACCCCGAGTGCGTTGAGTAACTCAAACAAGTATCTGCTCCTGCTGGCTGCGGGGCCTGGGCCGGGGGGCCTGGGCCGAGGCCGCTGGGTCCCTTCTGCAGTGCAGGGTGCGGGTTTTGCCGCTCAGTTCTTGGACTTCCTAAAACTCCCTGTAGAAAAATGAAGCAAAAATCTGGCTTGAAGGAAAAACAAATGGCTCTTTCTGCATCTTTAATATTATGGTTATTTCAAAATTATAGAGTGTGCAGTTCTCAATGGATTAGATTTTCTCCCAGCCTTCTGGAAAGGTTGGAGCAAGGTACATGTACAGTTGCAGCTTTATAATATTAAATATATGGACCTGCCTCTGTTTTTTTTTCAACATTTTCAGAATTTTTTTTTTGACTGGCCAGGACTTGGAGCCTTACCTGACTTCATGGTTTTTATGGCTTCAGTCACTTCTTCCATTGTTGCTCCTCTATCCAGTGTTTTATTCCCTTCCAGGCAGAGCTTCAAGGAGCTTCCTGTAACCACAGCCATAAAATTAGACTTGGAGAAGACCTTCTGCTCACTCCCCATCCTTTGCTGCGTCACAACTTTAGCAGCTAATAATTCCTATAATTTAAATGTCCTAACAGATTAAGTATTTTTACCAATTCAGTGTGTAACATTTGGCTTTATTCAGAAACTACTGACTTCCCCAGTTCTGCATGTGCTTTGCCTGTGCATTAGCTGCCTCCTCAAAGCTGTGTTAGCAGAATCTCAACCGAGGGCTCGTTCTTCCCTTCAGACACATTTTGTCCTTCCATAATCCTCCCATACACCCTCCCAATCCTCCTCGTTTCATTTTTGCTACTTTTGAAAATGCTATCGTGTTAATATGGCAACTGCGTGGCAGCGAAAACCAATAGGAAAAAAAATCTCCAAATTTCCAAATCAGGATGGAAGTTTGTGTGTCCTTTCCCACTATTCCGAGAGCAGCGTTAATGAGAGGGGGGCTCTTCTGCTCAGTCCTTACCTTGGCTTTCGCAGGAGCTGCCGGAATGGGCCTGGGAAGATGAGTGGGACAGGCAGGACTTGCCCCCGCCTCCCCCCGAAGCTCTGCTGCAGGCTCCGCCACTTCTTGCTCCGCTCTCTCCTCCGCTTCCATGGCTTTCCTCCACGGACCTTCTTCCGCTGCTTCCTCTACCCGAGGACCAACTGCTTCCTCCTCCACAGCTTCCTCTTCCAGAAGAGCCACCAGTTCCTCCATGACTTCCTCCTCTGGCAGACCCACCACCACCTCCTTCTCCTGAGGTGCTGTAAGGGGGAAGAAGCAGCCACAGATATGGTTTATCACGACATGACATATCTGACATCCTAGTGTCAGTCCTTCTCTGAGCTCCTTGCGCGGCTGGGAAAGGGCCACTCCAGAGCTGGATATAAACTCTGCTCTCCGAGCACAGGGAAATGGAACTGTGCTTCCGAAGGAGAAAACGAAGGGGAGGGAATGGCTTTGCCTTGAGCATTTAGAAGATGCAGTCCTTATCTTGCCCGTCATTTTCATGTATAACTTTGTATTTCCTGACTATACTTATGAGAGGAAGTGGCAAATTATATTTCTAGATACTTCTCCAGACACTTTGGTCCAGTTCATAATGGCCAGCTCAGATTTAGCACAGTGTGACTTCCTGAGACTGTGGTAAATGTATTGACGATGAACCAGCCGTTGCACTAGTTCTTTCCATATTGCTGCCACTTCCACCTTCAGCTCTTTGCAAGGATGGCATGTTAACCCCTTCGAATATACGTACGTAATATTCTGCTGTCCCTCCTGCAGCAGGGCCCGGTACTGAGCGATCTCCTGCTCCAGGCGGGTCTTAATGCCCAGCAGCATCTTGTACTCCTCGTTCTGGCTCTCCATCTCGCAGCG
>VZSV01000311.1:240140-259113 GCA_013398735.1 Nothocercus julius
CTTGAGTGGACCTGCTGACTCACCTCCTCCATCTGAAAAATGAATATACAGAAATGGAGTCTTTCGGTTTTACTTAGGAGGTCAGTACACAAGATGTAAATAAGCTATATAGCATATAGCGTACTGTTGTAAGAGTGAAATGCTTATCTTAGGTTTAATGTATAGATTTCTGCTTGTGTAAATGAGAAACATCTATATGAATATTCTAGGTGCTTTTGACTGTGTTTAAATAAATTAAGATCTGCAGTACTTCCTACTGACTCTGCTATCCTTAAAGAGGGATTCTGTGCTCACCTTGCTTTCATACCAGCTTTCAACCTCTTCGCGGTTTTTCTGAATAACTCTTTCATATTCTTGTCTCATATCATTCAGTTTTTTCAGCAGATCCTCTCCCGGGGCAGCACTGACTTCCACATTCACGTCACCACTGGATTGTGCTTGCAGTGACCTCATTTCCTGCAGAGAAAAACAAAAATGGAGAAATTACCCTGTGAAACAGTGGGGAAAAATCACTTCCAGAGGTCGGTTCCTCTGCCATCAGCCTCTAGACCCATCTCCATCCTTGCTTGCCTCTGCAGTTTGCGTTTCCAGGGGATGGCCCTTACCTCCTCGTGGTCCTTCCTGAGGCTAATCAGCTCCTCCTTCAGGGACTCAAACTGCATTTCCAGGTCCGACTTGCTCAGGGTCAGGTTGTCCAGCATGGGCCGCAGCGCATTAATATCGGCCTCCACGCTCTGCCGCAGACCGTACTCCGTCTCGTACCTGTGCCGGGGAGAGTGCGGAAGGGTCAGCCCTGCTTTGGGCTCCTGCGCCTGCCAGCTTTATCCTGAACACTGTCACACATGCAGTTCTCTTAATTTCTGTTTCATAGCTATGCTTTGTTACACACAGCATCTCTCAGTCAGCAGAATTACAAAAGCAGCAGCCAGCACCTAAAGTTTAACATTTACAGGTTTTATCTGGGCTTTTTCATCTTCTCTCCTTATTACAGGCTTTGGGCAGGTTTTTTGCCGGGGAGAGCTAGATTGGCATTTTTGTACTGAGTGAATTTATGCAAGCTGAGGAAAGTAGGAAAAAGGAAGCCAGTGCCTGGAAGAGGTGAATATGCATTTACTTCATCCTGAAGTCTTCGGCGGTCATGCGTGTGTTATCCAGGTCCAGAAGCATCCTGTTAATTTCCACGGCTGCAGTCACAAGCTAGAAGAGAAGACAACAAGCTGAGGACTGTGAAAGTCTCTAGGTTTGCCTGAAAAACACAAATGTGAACATGTTCCCCCATAATAATGTTGCCTGAAGGAAATGGCAATTCCTAAATGCAGAGACCTGCAAAGGTCATCTGCAGTGCAAAACAAAGCGGTGCCTCCATGAAAATAGCACTAGGAGTGTGAAAGTCGTGGGCTCGGTGAAGAGTCCTGCTGGTGGCTCCAGACCGGTGCTCGGGCCTTGGATCCAGCACCTCCCCAGGGAAGCGCTGCCGGGGGAAGCTGCTCCGTGCTCTGCAGCCCGTGGCAGCCTCGCTGGGAGCCTGCGCTCACCGCCAGCCTAACCACATGTCCCCCATCCCTAACCTTGCTCATTTCGGAAGATGAAGCCTGTCCACAGGGGTGTGTAGGAGGGAGGCAGGATTCCAGGATTCTCAAAGCTTTCCTCCATCACAACACTCTCTGATGCTTAACGCTTCTCTAAGAGCATCCTACCTCATTCTGAAGGCCTTCAATTGTTCCGTAGTAGTGGCTGTAGTCCTTGGTACCAGCGGGACCTTGCTTCTGGTACCACTCCCTGATTAACTGCTCAAGTTGAGCGTTTTCCTTTTCTAAATTTCTGACCGTGTCCATGTAAGAAGCCAGGCGGTCATTGAGGTTCTGCATGGTCAGCTTCTCATCGCTGGAGAGGAACCCCAAGCTCCCTCCGCCAAAGCCACCGCCGCTGAAACCACCCCTGCCTCCACCAAAGCTGCCCCCGTAACCGCCACCAAAGCCACTGCCGCCTGGTCCAAAGCCTCCTCCCGCAGCACTAGAGCCCATTCCCGCTCCGTAACCACCACCGCTCATCCCCCCTCCGTAGCAGCCTGCACTCATCCTCCTTCCATAAGCACCGTAGCTCAGACCGCCTCCATAAGCCCCGCTGCTCGTCCCCCCTCCATAGCTGCTATGCCTGATCCTTCCACCGCTCCCAGCCCTGCCGGGGCTGCTCCTGGAGCTTCCTCCGCCACATCCGCTCCCCACAGTCCTGCCAGCACCGCTGCTCCTGGAAGAGCTGCATCTTCGCGAGGACACGGAGAACTCGCCCCCCGCACCGGCAGCGCCGCTGCTCGCGCTGCCACCGCTGCCGCGCAGGCAGCTCTTGGAGGGCTGCTTGGAGCCGCAGCTCATGCTGGCGGCAGGGAATGGCTTCAGGGTACTACTCAAAGCTGCTTTTACAGTTGTTCTGGAATCATAGCTCCAACTTCCACCCTGCCTGCTCCGTATTTATAGCAAGGCAGTGGGTGTCACCGCAGCAGGGAGCACCTTCTTTCCATGTGCATTTGCAAGCCCTGGTTCTTACGCCAGGAGCAGAGGTTGATCTGTGACAGTGCCAGGAAGGTCAACCCCTACTCAGAGTGTTTGTGACCACTTGTTTATTAATACAGAACATGTAATTTCTATTGGGTGGCTCTGAACTAGGTGGATCTTTCCTGTGATTCTACTCCGCTTATTTACAGTCATCTGAATTAAACTCACCCCACTCATCTCATCCCATTCAGATCCCTTTAAGCACTGTTGTAATATGGAATAGTAACGAAGTTTACCATCTCTCTTTTAACATAATTTTCCCTAGCTATTTCTTCCTTCAGATATGCATAAAAAAATCAAATTGACATTTTATATTTAAGTGATATTTTAATATGCTCTGGTTTATGGATGTATTATTTCCATATGTTTAGTCTTTTCTTGTTTTATGCCCCCTGAAAACACATTGCAGGTTATGTTTTGCAGATACACTTGACCTACTCTAATTTTCATAATTTCTCATTAAATGTAGTGAACACTGGCAAATATCGTATGAGTCAGTAGTTTATTGCCAACATACCTCCACAATTATGTTATATAAATAACAGTTCCATTATGAAAGGATTGTATGACAGCAGCTTGCAAATGGCTGAGCATGAGACTGCGAGGAGAGGAACGTGACGGTCTGTGGCAGGAAATAGCTGGTTTTATTTGACACCACAGGCAAATAACGGGGGGTGCAGAGCGTGCACAGCACCGATCCAATTGGGTTGGCCTCTTGTGCCACTTGTAGAATTGCAGAATGGCTGGGTTGGAGAGAGCAGTGCTGCTTTCAAGACATTTAGGGAATCCTGTCTTTAATTGAATATAACTATCCTGTTGAAGAATTTCAAGCAAGCACATTGTATGGACTGAGCTTCAGCTCATGTATGCCAGACTCAGGACTGAGTCTGTAAATGTACAGCCAAATAGCATTTTCCCTTCAGTCTTGTTTTCAATCCATGGACGTAACATGACCCGAAGGAGATTCAGTATTTGCTACCTGAGTCCTCCTCGTTTAAGATTTTCTATTTCTTTTCCAAACACCGCTGGTGGATGGTTCATCCCAGCATCGTCCTCTGAGGTCTTGCTGGGCCTGAGCCTCAAACGCCCGACGCTGCTCGGTGCCTTCTCCCCACTTCGCGTCGCACGCGCGGCTGCTCGGTTGTGGTTCACGCAGGGTGACCGGGTTGCGTGACACCGAGTGTCCTGCATTGGTCTGTGGAGTTGTTTTTCTCTCACTCAGCCTTTGTGCTGTTGGTTGTTGCTAATTTAGAGAGTTGTTTGTTATGGCTTATGGCAACTGTTTGTGGATCTATCTTTCCGTACACCACCCCTGCACGCACACCCTCCCACACAGCCGGACACACCTCAGGTTTCGTCTTCCCTAGGCCTCCTTTCTGAACCATCCCAGGAAGCCAGTCCTTGCCCAGCCTGAAGTTTAAATGGTCCTCTGCAACTCTGACAAGCGTGGTCTGGATAACCTTGCCTTGTTCCAGGGAGAATCCCCTCCTCTCCCAGTGTCCTAATCAGTGTTCTCAAGCTACAGCTATTTGGTATGAAGCTGTCAGGTTACGCTCCATTTAACTGCTGGTTTAACAGTTGCTGGCACCCACGTTATAAAAACATGAATACGTTTCTATTCTGTCTTGCTTAATTCTTCAGGAAGATGAGTTCTTTTCCTTGGCAAAGTGCTTAGTGCATCTTTTGCATGGATTGCCCATCCAGGCGGAGCAAGCTGTGTGCCTGCAGCGGTGCAGCCGTGCAGCAGGGTTGCACTGACCCACAGGGAGGATCCTGCAGGCAATGCCCTTGAGAGCCCACGGCCGCTCCTGGCATGGCCCCCCGGGCCCTCCTTCCACCAGCGCAGCCTCTGGGCTCACGTTTATGTTCTTGCCCTAGACATGCAGGGCAGGGCAGCCTTGGGCATGGGCGTGGGCGGCAGGAAATCCTCTGCCAAGGCCCTTCTGTCACTGCCGCGCTCATGTGTGTGGCCTCAGAGGGGCTCCCAGTGCAGGAACAGGTGCCAAGGGCCCCTGGGCCACGCGTGGAGCTGCCCACAGCTGCAGAAGGTTAAATGGGAGCTGAAGGGGCTGAGGGAGCTGCAGCTGTGTTTGTGGGGGCTGAAAGGGTGGGTGGGTTTTGCAGGTGCTGTGTTGCTCGTGTCCTGTTTGCGCTGCTGCCTGTGCCCTCCTGCTTAGGAGGCTGCTCTGGAGCAGCTCTCATCATCTGAGTGTCTCGCATGGGTGTGAAGGGAGCTGTTGGGGAGAGCTCAAGCGCGAGATGGGCTTTGGAGCAACCTTTGTGGGTGCTGGTGTAGCTCCCGGTGAGAATGGGGGTTGTGATGTACCCTCAGCCCCTTCCCTCGCGCACAGCCTGATGCGCCGCGGTGCCCGGTGGAGCAGGAGGTGGCGGAGGAAGGTGCCTTGGGGTGGATGATCTCGGCTGTTTGCAGTGAGGCTTCTCCCCCTGCCAGGGATGCAGCTGCTGCTCGCTGCAGCCTGGGAGAGGACAGAGCGCTGCTCCAGCCTGGAAGGCGTCACAGCAAGGGGGACAGCGCTGTCCCCAAGCCCTTGTCGGTGTTTCAGTTAGGATGAAGCCCCTTTGATCTTTCCCACCTCTGGGTGATCTTGCTGTGAAAACTGCGTTTGCTGGTGTTCCTCTGCAGAGCTGGCGAAGCTCTGTGTGGGGTGTGTGACTCTCTTGCCCAACCATGTTATAAACTAATATCCATCATAGAGTCATCAAGTTGTTGTTTGAGCAGATAAATCACAATATTTCCCCCGTCGCTGTGGCCTGGCGGGCACTGGGGAAGCCCCGCTCCAGTTTGGGGCCGTGCGCTGCCCTTCCTCCTGCTGAACCGCCCGCCTGATGCAGAGCGTGAAGGGCTCCTCTCTTCCCTAAATGAGGAGGTGCTTTTCTTATGCTGCTAAAAGGCCAAGTGTCTGAAAGCAAATTACTTGAGACATTAGTCCCAATGCAATTATGTTTATTATCTTAATAGGGTATTAGCTGGAATTGCTAAACAAGGCAACCCGTATGGAGGAGATCCCAGCCTCATGTTGGAATATCTTTGAAGCCTCTTCCCCACGCTGAGCCGCTGGCAGCGGTTCCTCTGAAATGATTTGGGGCTGAAAATGTCGATACTGGCCACTTCCCATGACAGGTTTAATTGTCTCCAAATGCATCTCTGTAACTAGAGATAGTTGTGTTGGGGGAAAAAAATGAATCCTGTTCCTATCCGGCAGTGAAATCTGTAGCCGGGGATGACGTTTGCTCCCGGTGGCTGGGACCTGCATCGCCCGCTCGGCGCCCTGCCGAAGCACCCGTGGGTATCGCCAGCGCTACCGGGCGCGGCGGCCGCCTTCTTGCTGCGTATCCCTATGAGCGGGTGGGATAACCCAAAGCGGTTGCTCCTTAGAGCTCGGTGAAGCTCTACCCTGTGAGGGCACATTCCCTGTGTGCCGGTACCTACTTCTCTTCCTTTCAATGGGTGCTTTTACAATCCCTGTGTTGAAGTGGGGCCGTGGGAGCCCTGCGCAGCCAATGGCCGCGGGGACAGCCCTGGCACATGTCCTGTGGAAGCCGGGGTGCCCGTGACCGTGTTTACTGCCCCGCGCTGCCCTCCTGGCAACCGTAGCCGGGAGGATCCCGTCTGACGCCTGCCCTTTAGGGGAATGGTGACGTTACCAGCTCTGTTACTCACTGCAGGGCCTAGTGGTGATGAAATGTTCCCGGGACCTCGAGCAGATCCACCCGATCCCCCGGAGCGGTTGCACTGAGATAGGAGCGGGGTGGGATGAGCCGCGTGCGGGGCTGTGGTGCCCCTCGGGATGCGCAGGGCTCTCATGGGCGAGACCCTGGTGGGCAAAGGGGAGGACAGTGACGGGCGCAGCTGCAGCTGTCGCAGCGTGAGGCCGCCCGGGCCGCTCCAGAGCAGCGTCCGGAGCGGCGGTTCCGTGCAGCAGCCGCTCAGGGAGCGACCCGGCGGGTCCCGCAGGAGGCCAGGCTGAAACCCTCCTCGTCCCCGCGCAGCTGCTCGACCTGGCCATGAGCGTCACCACGAAAGCAGCCCGTGCACTGCCCTGCCGCGGTGACAGCGAGAGCCGAGTGCCCTCTAGGGAGAGCCGCGGAGCAGTGCCAGGACACGCGCTCTGCGTCGCAGCGGCCCAGGCGCCTCGTGATGCGGCCGCCGGCGCCCGGTGGCGGCAGCAGGAGGGGCGATGCTGCCTCATGTCGCTGGTGCGCAGCTCTGTGCGTGTTGGAAGTCGGGCTGGTGCAGGTGGCCATGAAAAGCACTGAAGTTACCGTATATTCCATGTCAGTTTTTACTTTAATTGCTTAGTATACTGCCTTGGTTTGCTAAAGCAGCTTCTGTTGAGCCGTAGCTCAAACTTAGCGTGTCCTCCCCCCTCCTAGTGAGGTGCAAGTCCCACCTGGATGAGTATCTGGTCCCGATCTCGCATTGTAGTGTGCAGCTGAACACACAGGCGGCGCCAGTGCCAGGGCAAGTGTTGGGAACAGGGCCTGGCCGGTCCGGGGACCTGCTGACACTGATGGAGAGACCTGGACGGTGCCGGGGTCCGACCTTCCCCTTCCTGCCTTCCCTTTCCACGCTCCTTAGCCCAAGCAGCATGATGATTCATTCATTCCAAAGTATTTGATATCAGATAGAAGCTCTGGGCATGGAAATCTTGGTGTGAGCCTTGGTGCCCGGCATGCCCGTCCTGCCTCTTGTTCTCACAGGCCTGTTCATTCTTTGGAAAAAATATAAATATTCTCGTGAGCCGCATTTTAGCTTTTCATGATTGCCATGCAAGAGGGAGCTGTTGGTGTCTGTTAGGGAGTGAGAACTCGGACGGCATATTCATGTTTCCGGCTGCGTGGGCCTAGGAGCTCCGGCGCAGCGGCGAGCGCGGCCTCTGCTCGCTGCCCTCGGCCACCTCCTCGGCGCTTCAGCCTCTCTGCTCCCGGGCTGCTTCGAGCCACGAGAGGCCGCCCTGCGCGCACCACAGCGGTGAGCTGGGCCCGCGCGCTCGCCGCACTCCAGCTCCTTGCAGCCAGCACACAGTCCCATTTCCTCCATTCCAAAGCAGGAACACCGGCCTCCCCTGGGTCCTCCGCCTCCCACCTTAGTGTAGCACATAAACCAAGCAGAGACATTCTTTCCAGCCTGGGACACGTTTGTGCCATGTCAATGTGCTATGAAGTGGCCTTGCAGGTCCCCTGCTCTCTGCACCCTGTAGGTGTCTCTGCACGGCTGCTTTGGTGCTGCCAGTTGCAGGCAGCAGTTGCACATCCGGGCCTGAACGCGGCACCTCGGTCCTGCTCTCCATGCTCCTTAGCCCTGCAGCTTGCAGCGCCCACGGCCGCTGCACACAGGGGGCGAGTTACGTTTGCCCGGGGAGGAAGCAGGAGATGCATCTGTTGGGGATGTCCAAGATGCCCCTGTGACGGTGGTGCCAGGCAGGACGCTCTGTCCCGCTGGCATCATACACAGGGCAGCACGCGGGGCCTCTCCTGCCCCGGAGGGTGACGGGGGCCGCGCTGGGCGGGCCGCGAGGCTGGCGCCCTGTGTGCACGGAGAGCGCCCGAGCTCCCCGTGCCGCTCGCTGGGCTCCCCGCGCCACTCACCATGCCCAACCGCAGGGCCCCGTCTCGCGGCTCGACCAAGGGCTGGAGCAAACCCCCTCCGGGGAGCGCCCGGGGCTCTGCCCGTGCAGGAGGAGGAGGGCCGGCAGCAAAGCACAGTATCCGCTTCCAGCTTTGCCCGGGAGCAGCTGGGAAAGCCTTGCCAGGTTGGTTGCCCTGGCTCAGTAACTTGGTTCCCACCTCCCTGTGATCCTGAGCTGCTCCAGTGACCTGCTGACGGGGTTTGCACCTCTGCTCCTGGGGCAGCCTGGCTGAGGATGTGCTTTGCACCGGGCTCAGCACCCGGTTTGCTAAAGAAATCGTTTTCCACACACAGATTTCTTGATTGCATCAGGCAAAAGCAAAGTTTTATTAGAAACGTGTTTTCACCAGCAGATACGTTAACGATCCTGGCTAACTCTAATAACTTGTAGAGACTGCGGCATTACAGAAGTAGCAGAACAGAGGAAGGTGGCCCAGGGCCCATGGCTCCCTTGGGGACACAGCAAAGCATTGCAGAGTTACTTCTACTTTCTCTCCAAAGCGGCGTGCAGTGAACGCTCAGGGTTTGCTCTCGTTTCGCCTCAGGTTATTCTGTGTCGTCTTCAAGTCCGTTTCTTCTTAATCACAAATCCTCCTGCAGGTCACTGCAGAGAAAACACAGAAGTGTTAATTTTTTCAGAGGAAGAGTGGGGCTGCACAGTGTCCTCATTTGAAGAATGGACTCTTAAAGAAGAAGAGTTGACAGACAACCCAGGAAACCCCAGAGATTCCCCAAACAATTGTGTTTTTATGGGAATTAGCAGTTGCAAATATGCAGACCTGCTCCCCTCTCCCTGCTCCCAGCCCCTTTCACAAAGTCCCCTGTGCTGTAACGCGTCTCCCAGCCTCTCTACGGAGCCGCAGGCCAAGAGCGGGTTTTGCTCCGTGCCAGCAGAGCTCTCACCTTGGATGTCTCCGGTCTTGCAGGGCGGCACTTGGGGCTGGCAGTGGGCGGCCGAGGTGGTGGTGTAAGTGTGGCTTGTCCTAATGACGCCGCCTCCTACACCCGTTCCTACGCCGATTCCTCCTCCGTGGCTAAGGGGGGAGATGCAGAGGAAAAGTAGGTCATTTCTGAACCGTGCGTGACACCGCGAGCGGCTCTGAGTCTCCAGTTCTCGCTTATGGAGTTAGGAAGCGCCCTGGGTATTTTGTGTTCTGTTCTCTGCCCTTTTCAGAGAGTTCTGCCTTTGGAAAGGGCAGAGCATCGCAGCTCTCTCTTTGTGGCAGTGCTCACCCATCTTAGCAGAGGAAAGAGATTTTTAGGGATGCTGTTGTGATGCTGTTAGTGACAGAGCTGGAAGATTTGATTTCTCTGCTTTGCAGAGAAGGGCATGAGATTTATTGCAAACTTGGATGTTTATCATAGTCAAAGAGCTCATGAGACAAAATCGAAACATGGCAGTGACAGCAAAGAGCTGGACTAGAGTGTGTCAGGCCCATCCCGACACAGATCCTTGATATTTCCCTTTATTCCATGCAGGGTTCCTATATACGTACATGAGGTCCTGCTGTCCTCCTTCCAACAAGCAGCGGTAGGTCTGAATCTCCTGTTCCAAGCGACATTTGACATCCAATAGGGTCTTGTATTCCTGATTCTGGCACTCTATTTCTGCTCTTATCTCTGCCAACTGCTGCTCCACGCACGTGATCTGGTTCTGTAGCTCGCCAAGGAGGGTGTTGTACTGACACTCGGTCTCAGCCAGAGAGGATTCCAGATTATTCCTCTGATAAACGAGACAAACAAGCAGGATTCAATTAAACATCATGATGGAGCGTGTTGTTTCCCCTGCAGAATAAGAGCTATCCAGCACCGTGGGGCTGTTTGAGAGCTCGGGCAAAGAAACCCAGCACGACCCACCTGGCTGAGCTGCGCCTGCAGGTCGATCTCCAGGGCCTGCAGCTGCCGTCGCAGCTCCGTGACCTGGTTGTTGCACGTCTCTACCTCCTGGCCGCTGGTGATAACCTCCCGATTCACCTCCTCAATCTGCAAAGCACCACAGAGAAGAGCTTCAGGGAAGAGCTGTGCGGCCTGAGCCGGCTCTTACACGAACCCAACACGAGCAGTAGCAAAAGCGCAGGCGAGCAGGGCCCTGTCTCCGCTGTTTGCTCTCTTTAGAAACTGCATTTGCCTCTTGGCTGTTTTGTGTCTTCAGTCCAAATGCCGAAGACCTGAGTTTCAGCACCGCAGGGCCTTGCAGCCAGGGCTGCAGCTTGTGGTGGGACAGAGCAAACTGGTCGGACAGGCCGGTCCCCTGCGCCACACTGCGAAAGGGCTGATGTCAGCCCCTGCTCTAGAGCAAAAACTGCTGCTTGTCTCCGTTTCTGTCCTCTGAAACGCCCTGTGCTCTGGGGCTGGCTGCTCCCTCCCGCAGGCGCTTTGCTCACCTTGCACTCGTACCAATCCTCAACTTCTTTGCGATTACGTTCGATCAGTGTTTCATACTGGCACCTCATCTCCTCCAGGATCTTCCTGAGGTCTGGCCCGGGACAGGCATTGACCTCCACGCTCACGTCTCCAGTCGATTGTTTTCTCAAACAGTTCATTTCCTGGGAACACAAATGGGATCAGGGAACAGGAGGGGGGAGGAGGGCGGATGCATGCGGGGCTGCGGCGGGAGCCCCCGTGCGGATCGGGACAGGGCCCCCCCAGCCCCAGCAGACCTGGTGGACGATTTTTCTCATGCCTGGGGCTGCTCTCCCCCTTGGCCTCCCCTGGTGTCAGCACAGCCCGGAGGGGAGCAGCTGCCTCCCCCCCAAGCTCCTGCAGCGCCCGTGGGGCAGACAGGGCTGAGCCCCAAGCCCCGATGGGGCAAAGCTGTGGCATGAAGTTGCAGATCTTTCACTTTCAAAATCGCCCTGTTTTGCCTGCACATCGTGCTGCGATGTTCGGGGCGGGAGCAGCCTCCCTACCTCCTCGTGGTTCTTCTTGAGGCAGCAGAGCTCCTCACGCAGGGACTCCAGCTGCGTCTCCAGGTCGGACCTGCACAGGGTGAGCTGGTCCAGGACCTGGCGCAGCCCGTTGATGTCGGCCTCGACGCTCTGGCGAAGGGCCAGCTCCGTCTCGTACCTGAACGAGGGACAAGAAAGCAGCAAATCAGAACGGTAATATGCCCTGTGCGCTCAGACTGTGCAGAGATTGGCTCCCATCTACCCGCTCTGAACTGTATTTTGTTGCCCGGGCTGAATGCACCGTGCGTTGCACTTCTGCACAGCTTTACTGCCTGCCCTGTGAACGCTTTTCACTTCCTTTTCACCATTCCTGACCACGTACGTTGGTTATCGCTCCCCCAGCCGTGCTTCCGCCCCGTGGACAGTGATGTGCATCCGCCTGTGATGGAGACTCCCCAGCTATCCCCCTGCAGCCCATGCCCTGCTCTGAGAGGACTAACAAAGGGAGACGTGGTGACCAAGAGCGAAACGCCCGTCAGCAGCGTGTGCATCCTCGGTGCTGTCCCCACGGGCCCTGGCTTTGCTCGGGCGTGCGCGCGTCGCATGGGAGGGACACGCGGGGGGACACGGGCGCTCACTTCACGCGGAAGTCGTCAGCTGCCATTCTGCTGTTGTCGATGTCCAGAATGATCTTGTTGTTGTCAATGGTCGCGCAGACAATCTGGAAGAGAGCAGAGCCTGAGCGCCGCCGCATTGCTCCCCGCCGTTATGCCCTCTGCGTGCGGCTACCATTGAGTAGCACCTTTCCCATGTCATTTTTCTGTCACCTCTTCACCTAATTAGTTTTATTTTCCTCAGAGAGCGCTATTCCAGGAGGCAGTTTTGCCTCCTCGATGGGCATTAAAGATGAGGATGAGTGCGCAGAGGCTGGGAGCTAAAGAGCCATGAGGTGGGACCTGACTTCAAGGTCTCAAGGCAAGTTCCAAACATCTTCTAGAACGAGGTGAACCTAAAGATGCTTCCTTAAGACATGGAACTTAACTGGCATTCAGGCTGGATTGTTCTTGACTTCAAGTTTAAGGATTTGGGGAAGGCAGTTGGAAGCTGTCCCTGAACCCCCCAGATCAACCACAGCTTTCATTACAGGCATAGTAGGATAAGGCTCTTTGCACTGCTGCTGTAATCAACAGGCATCTTTGAATATGGGATTTTAGTATTTATAATGTTTCATTTGATGCAGCATTTCATAGGTTTGTTTTGCTTGTGTTATAAACTTTGCTTTGCTTTTCCTACTGGGCTGACACCACTACGTTTCCTCAGAGCACACTGAGTAATACCACATATTTACTTGTGTAGCCAAAACACGCATTTTTTTCCTATTTAAGAGCATTTCCCAATCTATATCACCTAGAAACATGCCTCTCTGATATGCACCTATGCCCCACAGTATCATACAAGTTGTCACAATTATTTTTCAAAGATACTTAGCAGCAGTAAAACTACCTCTAACACTGACTGTTGGTTCTATATGCACAATCAAAAATAAGCCTTAAAATGGAGGGAACAACTGGAAAAAATGTGTTACCTGGTTTTGCAGATCTTCAATTTCTTTGTAATAGCAGCTGTAGTCCCGGGGCTCGCAGGAGAGGCCCTGCGTGGCGTACCACTCCCTGATCCTGCACTCCAGCTCGGCATTCTCCTTCTCCAAGCACTTCACCTTGTCCAGGTAGGAAGCCAGGCGGTCATTGAGATTTTGCATGGTCACCTTCTCATCGCACGATGAGAGCAAGCAGTCGCCACCAAGCCCCCCGACAACCACGCCGCCTCCGAGGCCGAAGCCAAGGCCATTGCCGTAGCAGCTGCCACCTCCGTAGCTCCCGCCAGCCAAGCTCCCAACGCTCAGTCCCCCGCCATAATTCACTCCACCGCAGTAACTCCTTCCAGAAAAACCTCTGCCACTGCCTATGCCATAGGAAGAAATCCGTGCTCCACCACCACCACCAATGATGCAGCTGCCACCGCTGCTCCTGCCTTTGCTAGACACAGTAATCGTCTCCTTAATATTGCAACTCATGGCGACAGCAGCTGGAAATGCAAGCAGAAGCCCAAAGCAAGATGCACAGCTTGATATTGAATCAGACTGCGAGCTGCCCGTTGCAGCGAAACCCTATTTATACCCTGCAGAGTGGGTGTCACCGCGGTGCTGCTTCCCAGGAGGCTGGCTACTCCAGCCACGGGTGCCAAGAATAATTTCTCAAAGGGAAGTTTCCTTTCAAGAATCCTGGTAGACAAGGAAGGTGCTTTACATGTCTCTTGCTAATTTCAAAAATACATTAGCAATAATGTTTTATGAATCATCAGCTTTTTGTTTATGATGCAAACTTTACAACATTAAGCCAGGAAAAACACTGTCCTAAATTATATACCAGGAAGAAATCATTAAAGGTTATTGCATCAAAGAGCTCTTTATCTCTCATTAATTTATTTTCATTTTATTTTGAGACGAATAAGCAGTTTTCCTACAAGGTGCTGATGTCGGAATATGTAAGATGAAAAAGAAATAATAAATAAAAAGATGAGTCTGGAATGATGTATGCGGAATGATGTAAGAATTCTGTGGAAAGATCAGAGACACCAAGATTAACTTTAAATCTCTCCATTGGCAAAACAGCAACTCAAGCACCTCCTGTAAGAGTGGCAAGGCTGTGGAGCGATCCCTACGGACACAGACCAAAGGCTCCTCCTGTGTGATCTCGGACTTTCCAGCAATTCCCAATGATTTGTTCCTTGTGGAGAATCTACCTTAAAGACCTGCCTGTCATTCAGGGAAAGATGTTTCTGTCGCTTCATCCTCATGGCTGATGGTCGGAGCTGGGAAAAGATGGCGTTTTGGAAGGTTTGGGGAGTTCAACCATCCTGGCAGAGTGGTTGGTACCCTGTACAGTTCTGCCCTAATGGGAGAGGACAGGTTAAATCCCACCTAAAGGTTCTGGTCCATCACTTTTTAGGCAGAAAAAAATTAAAAAGCAGGAATTCTTTCACTCCTCTGGCATCCAAAGGCAGGGTACGTTCAATTTCGTGAGGTGTTTTGCTAAGATTCAAGCAGCGTAACCTCAGAGATGCAAGAGCAGGGGCCTTCCCGCAAGGGGAACCTGTTTCTACTGGTTTCTCCTGGTTTTCTGTTCTGGTCGTTACACTTGAGCAAGAGTCGGGTGTTCCACAGCCTCCTGAAGCTGCTCATTCCCTGTGAGGAATTTGCCAAACCCACTTCACCAAAGAACAAATGAGACCAAGCTCGTGCGCACGTCCTCTCCCTGTACCAGGATCATGGATGGGAATAACCACTGCAGCAGCAGGGGAATAACCCCACTTGCTGAAGGACTGAAGTGTCCCAATACTTGTGGATTTACCCCTCAGTTTATTTGCACGCTAGTTTATTCATCTCCCTTTTCGGCTGGGGAGGTGCCCTCCCTTATCTCAGCGTCGCTGGGCGCCGTCCGCCCGGTGCGCTGGGAGGCAGCGACATTCCTGTGGTGTCTCCGCAGGCTGGGACCGAGGTGGGGAGACGCGCAGGGATTTACCCAGGGCTGAGGAGCCGGCTGGGGCTGCAGGTCGAGCGAGGTCTCCCAGCCCGGGCCCGGTGGCAGCCGCCCCTTCTTCCACGTTCTCCTGCGCTCCTAAACACCAAGGAGCAAAGCTCAGAATAGGTAACAACCGGAATAAAAAGTTCTTGTGTATGGAAAGGAATACGTGGATCTCGTTGCTGGGACTGGGGAGTGTAATTGGAGTGAGGGTGTGGTGTAGGAATGAACCGAAACTGATGTAATATTTGCTGCGCTGGAAGCTTTGCTGTGAGTGATTCCGCGTCGTTTCCCAAGAGCCGTGCACAGCATCTCTGCGGACACATCCCTCCCCTTCCCGCCTATCGCTGCGGCGCATCGCAGGAATGCGGGCAGGGAGGGGAGGACATCTCCGTGCCCATGGAGCCACTGCCACGGAGGATGTGGTGATGGAGGCGCCTGCGCTCCTGCCAGCCCGGGGTCCCCTGCGGGCCGGGGCCTTAGTCCCTATGTCCCCCTCCTCGCGCCGCTCGGGCTGCCTGCACAGTGCGTGCCTGCCCCGTTTCCTGCTATTTCTCTTTCATTTTGTCTTCAGAAAATGGTGCACTAGTTAAGATTTAGAGTAATAATTGTCCTGAAGATCTAAAAAATGTTAAAATGAGCTTTCCCTGCCATTTGCACTCTGTTGTTTACACTCATAAGCTCCCTAGGCCCAGTCTGACTAGCATGAAGAAGTATGGAAATCGCATGGAAATGTAATTTCCAGCCCAAGGTTTGCAGCGCCGTAATTTCCAGCTCCCTAATGTATGGGTTCTTTACAGGGTGTTTTTTATGGGAATCTGATTATCATAAGCTCCCTGTTTATGAGCTGCTTTCCAGACACAGCCCAGCTCAGATGTCCCCAGACACCATGACAGCGTTGGAGGAGCTGAGTGTTCCTTCCTTGGGGGTCCCCAGGGGCATTTTCACAAACTCGGCATCATTAGAGACCTTCTGGCCGTGTCATTAGGTCTCCTTCACCTCTCAGGAATTTAGGGCAGCTCCTTTGTGAAGACGCACGCTCTGCACGGCTGGGACTGCTGCAGAGGGTGGCGAAGCCTCTGAGACGGGTGCAGGGAGGCCGGCGGAGCAGCTAGATGTCAGCAGCAGTTCGTAAGAGGAGAGCAGCCCAGAGCGGGGGGGAATGGGCTGGAGCTCCCGCAGGGTGCAGTCTTGGGTGTCCTGGGGAGAGCCTGGGCTTTCCAGGAGACCGGAGGCTAGGAGGGTGTCTGTAGTGTCCCTCTGTTTTTAGGAAGGAGAGCGCAAGACCTGGGAATCTGGAAGAGGCTGAGGCTGGAAAGAGCAGCAGGGCCTGGTCTCACTGCCTTTCCTCGCCCTGGACAAGGCAGGAGGAGGCAATGGGAAGGACCAGGGCAAAGATCTGCCTTCCCATTTCTTCTCAACCAGACATCTGAGAACGACTGGGATGGAGGCAGGGGAGTCTAAGCAAGAGGAGTTCAGTGTTACAGCCTTAAGTGTCCCTTCTGATGCTTTGTGAAGCTGCAACCACCCGTGTCTACCCAGATACTCCTGCATCAAGTCCAAGACTTTTTGGAGAGCGAGGACAGATGATAGAGAAGACTTTAGAGTCTTGGTTTAAAACTTCTGCCTATGACCTCTTCATTGCATCACCACTGCTGTTCCTGCAGCAATGGAGAAATCTGTTTCTTTATGAAAAAATGTGGTTAGATTAGCATGTGGTTTATGAAAGGTTCCTGTCTTTCTAGCAGCTCTCCTCCTGCCCCTGTGCTGTGATCTCCAATTTATTGGAGTTTTGCTTTGCGCAGACGTTCACACACGAGCAAGACTCCATGGGGCGGCCGTGCCGCAGGGTATCGGCAAAGCTAAAGCAGCGGCCGCTGCAGCCAGCGCTGCGGTGCGAGCTGCAGACGTGCGCGGCGGAGATACAAACCCCAGCACCGCGTGCGTTTCTGCTCCAGCTCAGAGCTCAGCCCGCCCTGCGCCTCTCCAGCTCCTTGGCTTTTACCAGAAACACCCCGGGCTCGCGATGTCTCTGCGCCCCGGTGAGCGGCCCGTGGCTGTGCCCGCTGCCTCACAGCAGCTTCGTGGCTGCTGCCAGTGACCCGCGGGAGGGAGTTTAGGACAGGAAGGCTCTGCGTATCGAACGGCTCTGCCGAGCTTTTCCCCTTGGCTTTATTGAGCTGCACTCATTTAGCTCCATCCCATCCTCGCCAGTTCCCCCAAAAAGATGTGTTTAATAAAAAGATGATCTCGCAATCTTGAACAGTTCCTGCTTTTCAGGAGCAGCGCGACTGGGAGGTGACTCGGCGACTATGTGACAACAGACAGGAAATCGCTTTGTTGCCTCGGGTGCCTTTCTTAATGGGAAGATATCTGTAAAGTGAAAGGGGCCGCTCAGAAGCTGTGCGGTCCCAGTGGAAGGAGAGCAAGGTTTCCAACTGGACCCGTTCCCAGTGCCAGGCTGGATGGCAGTGAGAGGACACAGCCCAATGTGTGCCACAGCGCCAGGCCGGCACGGACGCAGTCTGTCCCCTCTTGTTCCATCGCCGACTCTGAGCTACGCTAGCTGCTTTATTTTTCTATATGTTTCTTGTACAACTGTGTTTTAGCAAAGCAGTATATGGGAAACGCACAGACACAGATTTCTTGATTGCATCAGGCAGAAGCGAAGTTTTATTCGAAACGTTTTGTCACAGGCAGGTACATTAATGATCATAGGACTCTTTAACTCAAGTAATAATCATGGCAATTGGGCACACGCAGCAAAACAGACTGGAAAAAGCAAGTAGCAAAACAAAGCGGACGTGGCCGGTGCTCTGCGTGTCGCTGTGACGCGTTGCGTAGCATCGCTCAGGGCGGCAAGGAGCAGCCTCCCTGCTCTTGGCAGCGGCGGTCAGTACATTTTCTGTCTCTTTATCTATGACTCTGCTTCAGGGATCTTTTGTAGCATATTCTCATTTCTCTGCTTAGTCACAAATCCTCCTGCAAGGCACTGGAGAGATCAAAGGAAATATTAATTTGTTTAGAGCAAAATTAGGCTCTTCCCTGCCACATCACTATTCCTGTGCTCGTTTTCCAAGCCAGCTCAACTAGAATTTGGCTGAATCCTGGCCCTTCCTGGAAAAGCCTCCCTGTTCCCGTGGGACGGACGGGATGGGGGCCGGTGTGAGCTCTGCCCGATGGCGTTGAGCTGCCGGGTGGCGCGAGCTGCAGGACGAGGGAGGACGAGGACCGGGTTCCGTGCCCAGGGCTCGCCCGCCGGGTGCCCCTCGCGCCTCGTCCCTGCTCATCCCTCTCCTCCCGCTCTCGCTCCACAGCCGCTGCCGCTCCCAAAGGCCCCTGCCCATGGAGCAGCCCCATGAAAAACCTGGCGGCTGCTCATGCTGCTTGCGCTAGAAAGGGCCTCTGGAAGCAAGGGCTGCCGTCCTTACCTTGTATCTCCGCAGCTCCGCAGGACGGCATCTGGGAAGATGAAGTGTAAGTGTGGCTCGTCCTAATGATGCCTCCTCCTCCTATCCCGCTCGTCCGTGTAACACCTCCTCCTAGGCCTGAAGACTGGCCAATTCCTCCTTGCTGACTGCGGGGATAGAAAATAATAGTGAGGGAAATCACAGCTTGTTCATTGTCACTATTGCTCTTGGCTTGTTTTCCTCTTCGGCATAAGATGGACAGTGTTGTGCAGCGAGCTCTCTTCCCATAGGCAAACAGGTTGCCACCATCAGTTACCAGGCAGCCCACAAAGCTCAGTAAAGGCAAAAAAAAAACAACGCAGAGCCTACACTTCTGGGTTAAAATACCCAGAACACAGGTATTTTACTGTATCTGTTGGTGTGGCTCAACTCTACGTACATTAGGTCCTGCTGGCCGCCCTCCAGCAGGCAGCGGTACGTGTGGATCTCCTGCTCCAGGCGGCACTTGACGTCCAGCAGGATCTTGTACTCCTGGTTCTGACACTCCATCTCCGCGCGCAGGTCGGCCAGTTGCTGCTCCACACACGTGATCTGACTCTGCAGCTCGGCGAGGTGGTTGTTGTAGCGACATTCCGTCTCGGCCAGAGACGATTCCAGGTTGTCCCTCTGGGAAGCGAATGCAGCACAAGACAAATACAAGTGTGATAAGCATTGTGTTCAGCAACCAATCCTTATGTCGGCTTTCCAAAAGGAACAGGGAGATTGGATTTATGCGAAGCACAGCTGAGCTGCCCACAACCCACCTGGCTGAGCTGCGCCTGCAGGTCGATCTCCAGGGCCTGCAGCTGCCGTCGCAGCTCCGTGACCTGGTTGTTGCACGTCTCTACCTCCT
>VZSV01000311.1:260093-276381 GCA_013398735.1 Nothocercus julius
CACAGGGTGAGCTGGTCCAGGACCTGGCGCAGCCCGTTGATGTCGGCCTCGACGCTCTGGCGAAGGGCCAGCTCCGTCTCGTACCTGAACGAGGGGCAAGAAAGAGCAGTCAGTGTTTGGCTCCAGCATTCTGCTCTTTTCTGATGTGACATCAACCTGATACGGTCTTTCTTAAGCTATTTTCCTAACTAGCCTGACAAGATGCTAAGGAAAGCAGTGCTGAGATTTGATCCATCAAAATTTTCCTTCTATCAGCTTTCTGCAGAACTTTTGAACTGGCAGAGGTGAAACTCCCCAGGCTTCTGCATTCCGACATGAAATAAATAAAAACTTGTAGGTGAGAAACACCTTGTGTCAAAGCATTGGCTCAGGGGGACCTGCTCTGCTCCCTGCCCTGGTCCCTGCGGCTGGATGCCCTTGAAGAACTGGGAGTACTCACTTCACTCGGAAGTCATCAGCCGTCATCCTGCTGTTGTCGATGTTCAGGATGATCTTGTTGTTGTCTATGGTTGCACAGACAATCTGGAAAAGAGCAGGTTAAAGGGTGAGTCCCTGCCCTGTATGCTCAGGTTGGCCCGTGCTACAAAACCTGCCTCTTTCTCTCTTTTTTACTTCTTTTCTGCTCTTGAGGAGGTCAGAAGCACGGTAACCCCAGGGCAAGTGGAGCTCAGTGGGGTGCATTAAAATGCCGGAATACATGGTTCAAAAGGAGACAGTTATGGAAGGGTAATTAGTGTTGTCAGTGCCTGTCGAGATCCACCTAACGTTTTAAATGTAAATCGTATGTTCCTAGACAGAGAATGCAAGGCTTTGTTTCAAGACATAATTAGGGATCTGTCTCATTCTGTCCACTGTTTACAGGGTTCTTTTCACTTCATTCCTTTTTAATGCATTGACATCCCAAAATTGTTCCCTGATGGAGTCTGGAAAAAAAAGTTCGAGTTTTAGATTCCATATCCAATATGCATAAGGGCAATGATCTCTTTGCTCTTATTTTTTTCTAGATGTCGAGTAGTTTCCAGTTCTATATAAAAGAGTAAAGGCCTTTCTTTTTTTAAAAAAAAAAAGAAGGGAATTAGCAATTAGCTGTCATTCTGCACGACTGATGGCAGGCTACTATAAATACAGACAAGTGAATGTGATTCATTATTTATTTCTCTTTTAGTTGCTTTCTTGGCATATATCTGTTTAAGTCTTTTGGCACAAGCCTCATTCAGAAAGACTGCTGAGCTGGCCCAGATGTATTCTGTGCACGTAACATTTTCTCCTTCGAATAAATCTGATGAGTAAAAGCATTGGAAACAGTCCAAACACTCACAGCAAGCTCTGTAGGCAGTTGCCTTAACTAAGTGTGTTTAGCAAAAGCATTTTGCAATAATGAAGTGGCGCTCTTGAGAATGGCACAAAGCTGTGAAACAACCCTGTGAGAGAAGCTTGCAAGGGAGGAAGCAGCTAGAAATGACATTACCTGGTTTTGAAGATCTTCTATTTCTTTATAGTAGCAGCTGTAGTCCCGTGGCTCACAGAAGGGGCCCTGCTTGGCATACCACTCCCTGATCCTGCACTCCAGGTCAGCGTTTTCTTGTTCCAGGCACCTCACCTTGTCCAGGTAAGAAGCCAGGCGATCATTCAGGTTCTGCATGGTCACTTTTTCGTCACCAGAAAGAAGGATGCCATCACCAGAAAAGCCTCCTCCAACTACCCCACCACCGAGGCCAATACCAATGCCACCGCCAATGCCACCGCCGAAGCGGACACTGCCACCGCTGAATCCAATGCCTGAGCATCCTCCGAGGACACCAGCTCCTAAGCCGCCTCCGTAGTTTCCACCAGCCAAACTGCCGGTGCTCAGTCCTCCTCCATAATTCACACCACCACAGTAGCTCCTACCAGAAAACCCTCTGCTACCACCTATCCCGCAGGTTGTGTATCTTCCAGAAGAGACCGAGGAGATGCGCGCTCCTCCACCACCACCACCGCCACCGATAACACAGCTGCCACCACTGGTTCTGCCCCTCAGAGAGCCCGTTGTCTGCTTAATGCTACAACTCATGTTGAGGACAGCTGCAGCTCCAGCCCAAAGCCCAAAGCAAGATGCACAGCTTGATATTGAATCAGACTGCAGGTTGTTTGCTGCCGCAGATCTCTATTTATACCTTCCAGAGGGGGTGTCACGTATAGGGTGTTTCTTCTTCCCACGGGGCTGGCTAGTCCTGTTGTTTATGCCAAGAATAAATAGCCCATAGGCAGTTTCCCTCTAGAAATCCCAGTTCACAAGGAAGATACTTTACATGTCAGCAGCTTATTCCAAAAAATAAAATAATATTTTGTGAGTCATCAGCTTTTTGTATGATGCAAACTTTACAACAAGTCGAGAAAAAAAGTTGCCCTAGATTATGCACAAAGAAGAAACATTGGTATTTATAACATCAAAGTGCCTTTTATCTTTTATTAACTTGTATTTATTTTATTCTTAGTCTAATAAACATTTTTATATCACATGCTATGTTAGAGTACGTAGAATAAAAATGAGGAATTAATATAAATTCTTATTTCTGCGAAACATGAACAATAGTGGCTGTAGCAGGGAGAGGAGCAGTGACATGGTGGCGTAGACATTGCTGGGCACTATTGCAGACAGTCGGTCTAGTGCAGGCTCTTCTATGAGATGTCCTAAGTCACCGAGATGGAACCCCAGTGGTCTAGTTCTCTGGTCATGCAGACAAATGCTGCTACACTGCTGCTACAAAGCAGTGCCTTGCTCAGACTTTGAGAAGTGAGTCCTGTTGATCCCTGTGTCTAGGTGTCACAGGGGCTCGATGCAGCTGAAGTGGGTCAAGTGCTTCCTGGAAGTTATTTTTCACTTACTGTAATTGCTTTCCTTGCTGCCTCAATTTGCGGTGACCGTAGATAAGGAGGTGATGGGAAAGGGAGTGTCCACGGGCGATTTGTCCACCGATGGGCAGTGATGTGATCCAGCACGTCTGTGCCATGGGTAACGCCGAGGTTGTGTTGAGCATGAAATAAAAAGCAGGAAGGCTCTCCGCATTTCCTACCCGAGATGGTCAGAGGAGTGGCGGGTATTAGTGCGGTCTGTCATGGCAGCACCGTCTCCCGAGCAGGCAAGCAATGCCCGGAAGAGAATTCAGGGAACTGGCTTAGCCGGTGGAGGTATCTTTCTGCAGAAGACAACCATAATGAGAGGCCATTGTGCTCTGCAAGGAGCGACGGCTTGTGTTCCCTCCAGGAAGGAATTTCCAAGCAACTCTTACTCACAAGCAACCTTTGACCCCAGTGTGTCCGAATGCGAAGCTGCAGGAGAAGTTGTGATAGATGCAGTTTTGTGGTGAGCGCGACAGTTGTCACAGCCCCGAGAGCCACTCTCAGGTCATGGGAGATGGGCAGGGAAACCCTCTCCTTTTTGGGTGTGAAAGCAATTGGGTGGCTTCTGTCACTGTTGTAGTAGAGTGTCCAAGACCTTGTGTAAATTTGATCATCTCACCAACAAAAGTTAGTTCTGTCTTGTCTCCAGCAGGTTTATTTATTTATTTAGATCAAAAAATGATAAAAAGATGCCTACACAAGGCTGGCAGCATCCTGGAATATTCATTATTCATATGTGTAGGGAAACAACTTGCCGAAGGACCCAGCCGGAGCTCAGGCTCCTGACTGGGATGGCAGTGCCTGAAAAACAAGTCCCTCGTCCCCCAGGAGACACGTTCCCCCACTCCCCGACCCGGCAGGGACTCACAGTAGTTAAAATCCTGAGAAAAAAGGAGAATAGAGGCTAAATCAGGCTTTCATCATTCGGTTTGAGGAACATAATTGGAGACAGGGTGCGGCTTTGAGAGCCAACAGAAATTAATATAATGTCTGGCTTGCTTGGAGCTCTGCTGTGTAGGTTTGCAGAAGAAATTAGCTAGCAGCAACTGCGGAGAGCAGTGCTGGGTACTGAGCTGCCTTTCCTGCCCTTCCTGTGTCTCGGGCTAGGGGCAGCCCTTGGAGAAGCCCTGTTCTGCATGGGTGGGCCAAGTGCCCCCTTCTCATAGCAGATACCTGATGGGAGAGGGGATGGGCCTTGCTCCACAAAACCTTCATCTGAATGTTGACCAGCCTCATAGGTAGGAGCTGGCACAAAGGTCTACAGGCTACAGAGTCCAATATTGCCAGCAAAGAATAGAAACAACCCTACAGCTCTTGCAAATCTCCATATGAGGAAGAATTTCTTTACTGGGAGGGTGACAGAGCCCTGGAACAGGCTGCCCAGGGAGGTGGTGGAGTCTCCTTCTCTGGAGGTCTTCAAATCCCCCCTGGATGCCACCCTGTGCCATGTGCTCTAAGTGTCCCTGCTGGAGCAGGGCGGGTGGACTTGGTGGTATCTAGAGGTCCCTTCCAACCTCAACCGTTCTGTGACTCTGTGATTATGGCAGAGAAGAGGCAGATCTGAAGGTGCGTGAAGAGGCAACTTGGGTAAAGCCTGCGGTGCAGCAAAGGGCAGCTCATCTTCAGGTGCCATTGTGGGCAACGGTGCCCTCTCCGTGGGCGCTGCGACAGGCCCAGTGTTGGGTGCTCCCGCAGTGTCAGCCCGTCTCCGACGCTCGCCTTGTTCTGCTTATCGGGCTTGACAAGATAATGTTTCCTTGTGTCACTACAAGCAGGGAGTGCCTAATTCGACAGAACTCTGCTTTCACAAGCGTTGCTTCAGTGATGTTTGTGCAACCACACACTGCAACATGATTTTATCTTGTCACTTGTAATTACTAGTAGTAATTTGCATAATAGCCATTAGGCATCACTTATTAAATACTACTTTGATGTGATACTGAGCCGGCTCCAGACCTCATGCTACCATCTTTCAAATGCAGACCATGGTGTTTTCTGGCTAGTGACTCACTGGTTTATACCAAGACACTTAGCAGAATTCCTGTAAGGCAAGTGAAACAATTATCACAGCGAGTTTGCTAACAGCATGATCCTAGCTCTTAAATACGCCTCTGCGAGCAAGGTGATTACTCTGCTTCAGTTCCTTTTTTGCTGACTATTCTCCTCTTCTCTTCCTGAACATTTGCAGGGGATGCAGCAGAAGTTCAGCAGCACATGGAGACGGACAGGACCTGGTTTCTTCCTGCTGGAGTTCACAGCATCTTCCTTGATTCATACAGTGAAGGGTTCTAGTTTCCTCCTGGCACTGCAGCCAGGCTTGCAGCGTTTGCATCTCTGGGAGCATTGCCCATTTCCAGGGCAGAGAGGAGCCCAAGGGAGTGTGTGTTGGAGGGCAGAGGGGAGCACGGATGGCACCAAAGCTGCAGCAGCTTCACTCTGACTTGCTTATGATAGTAATTCACTCATATATAATTCTTTAGAAATATTTCACAAGCCAATAAACAAAAACAGTCCCCACAGACAATTACCATGGGTGTGAGGGAGACTGTTCCTATCTGTCTGCTTCATAAAATCAGACTTTAATAGAAAAAATATAGTTTACACAGCACATCGTAATATATCCTAGTATTAGAAATGTGCAGTGCTTGTAATTATGTGTAATTGCTTGTTCAGCACAGTCCTTAATTCCTGGCTGATCTCCAGCGTTAGCAGAGCACAAGATTGGCTGGTTTCTTTCTGTTTCTTCACTGATGTCTTAAGCCTCTGATCCGGTCATTGCTCGGGGATCTTTTCAGATGATTCTGTGGTTCGGGTGCTCCTCCGTCCTGGTCGGCAGAGGCAGCCCCTGCCGCGCTGAGCTCCCGCTCGCCCTGATGCGCCTGATGATGCCCTGCACTTCTGCATCCACGTGTGGAGCCTCCTCTGCTCGCTGGCCACCCTCAGCCTCTCTTTATGTCCTGAAGTTTCCCTCCCAGCCTTACACCTTAAGCCTGAGTCTCTGTCTCTCTTGGAGCTGCTCATTCGCTCTTGCTTTCCAAGCTTTGCACGTTAAATAGAGAGCAAGGCCGGGCTGGACGCACTGCACAGCGGTGCGCTAGCAGACGGGCTGCACGCTTGGGGCACGCTGGAAGTTTGCCTGCAGGGGAACGTTGTGTCCCAGGGCTTCTTGTCCTTCATTCCACACTCTGCATCTTCTGCATTTCATTTAGTTTCTCTTTGCCTCCTCTGCCTTTACAGTTTCCACAGTCAATTCCCATTACTGTCCGGTTTTAAACTCCCTGGGCAGTGAAGGCATCTGTGTTGGACCTGAGTAAAAGAGCACTCATCAAACTCCAGCAAATATTGTGTTATAGAAAGAGGCTAATTAACCCCCTGATGAGGAGCTGCTGGCGGGATCAGAGGGGCCTTTCCTGCCTGAGCCACAGGACGCGCCGGTGCTCCCGGATGGGCAGGTCCCTTCCCCGGAGTGCTGCACAGTGCCGCCGCTTCCCGGGCTGATTGCTACAGCTTACTCTGTAAAAATTCTCTCCCACATTTTAATTCATCTTGTCCTTTTATCTTCCCACATGTTGCCAGCTGGTTGTTCCTGCTCAACTTTCTTTGTTTTTTTAATCCATGCAGATGCTCTTTATTTAGCATTTTCCCTGGGAACTGCTTTGCTCCACCAGGAGCCGTGTCGGGTCCGGCAGAGCCTTGCTTTCAAAATATGCTTCCATCTCCCTGCGTAAAACTTGTTCGTCTTGACTTTACCAGGTTGTACAGGACTGTGTTATGTTCTGTTACACACACACCTACTTAATGAAACTCGGTTTCCCTCGGGAGTCTCCTTCGGTGCAAGGCAGTTACTCAGAGCCTCGCAGCTCCTTCCCAGGCACAATCCCGGCTCCCTCAGCATCTCCTTGCTCGTCGCCCCCAGCTTCACACCCACCTCCCGCTCCCCTCTGCTTCCCGCTCCCCACCCCGGCAGCCAGCAGGGACAGGCTGGGGGAAGCACGTCTCCAGCTTCTCCATTTCCCAGCGCTTTGGGAAGCTCCGGCCTCAAGGGGATTTCTAGCCAAAATTGCATGAGAAAGGTAACTATCTGGGCAACAATCTCTGTAATACTTGTGTAATAATTTACTTGTAGAAATAATTTCCAGTCACAGCATTTATTAGGGACAAGCTTTGGTAGCTGTTAGGTGACCAGCGCGGTACTGATCAGCCCGAGCGGCCGCACAGAGGCAGAGGCAGAGCTTGTTCTTGCCTGGCTTTTTCCAAAGAGTTTGTTCGTGGGGTCCCTTCCTCTTGCCGGCGGTGCTGCGGATTGGGGGCATTGCTTCCCTGGGCTCTCACAGCCCTGGCGTCCGGTGGCCTCACGGGGGACCCATGGGGACCTAGGGCTGCCCCAGGCTGCACTTCAGCCCCGCGCCTCTCCCAGCGGATGTCACAGGGGCTCCTCTTCCCGCGGGTCCCCTGTGGAAGGGAGAGAGCTCCGCTCACCAAGCGCCATCCAATGCAGCCGGGCGCTGCCCGGGCGCTCCCAGGGGATGGGCACAGTCCCCTTCCCCCTTGAGCATCGCTAAAAGCAGCATCTAGCGCGTCCTCCTGCTCCGCTGTCCTTCCCCTGCGCGCAGCCCCCACGTCCCCTGCAGCCCCTGTGTGAGCAGGAGCTGCCCTGTCCCCCTGCCAGCACCGCAGCGCGGAGGCCACCACATGTCCCTGCCCCTAAAGTGCCTCTTTTCCCCAACTGTCGGAGCAGGTGAGGGCTCAGGCCGCTTTTATGAGCATGTGGCCATTGATGGGCTGAACAGCAGGTCCCGCCGCTTAAAAATCTCTAGTCGGTGGGAAGAGCCAACTGCTTTGCATACAAATTAAATTTCCCCAAGCTTTAATTAAAATCCTTGTGTGAGACTGAAAATGTTTAGATAATTTATTGTTTCAGTTAATTGAAGTGCCAGTCCCTAATCCTGTCTAGCAGTAGCAAAGGCAATAAAACTTAGTTAAATGCCACTTTTCATAGTAGACTTTGCCCAGCAGCCTCTGATGAGCCGCCTGGCTGCCCAGGGCCCTTTGCTGCCCACGCAGGGAAGGGTCTTGGTTCCACCCTGGTTGTCTATCAGAGCCAAATTTTCGGTGCCTCGTGATCTGCTAATGAGCCCTGTCTAGCAGCAGGTCAGTACTGGTTCCTCAGCAGCCGCTGTCTCTAGCACTAACTGGCCCATTTCCCTATCTCGGTGAGTCAGAGCGGGGAGGCCTCCCTAGGCGCGGGTCTATTTGCGGTCTGCGTACGCGAGGTCCTGCTGGCCGCCCTCCAGCAGGCAGTGGTAGGTCTGGATCTCCTGCTCCAGGCGGCACTTGACGTCCAGGAGGGTCTTGTACTCCTGGTTCTGACACTCCATCTCCGCGCGGATCTCCGCCAGCCGCTGCTCTACGCAGGAGATCTGGCCCTGGAGCTCCGCGAGGTACCTGTTGTAGCGGCATTCTGTCTCGGCCAGAGACGATTCCAGGTTTTCCTTCTGAGGATGGAAACAAGAAGGAGACACCGTGGGTACACTTGTAGGCTTAGCCCTCTGGTCACGGGAAGTCAGGACTTCTCAGCCAAGAAATCTCACTAAAATGTGCTCGTTTGGTGTCTCAGCTGTGACCCCCATCATGCAGCTTCCCAAGCAGAGCCGGGATTAGACACGAACGCTCACAGCATCACCTACCATGTTGAGCTGGGCTTGGACGTTGATTTCCAAGGCCTGCAGCTGGCGCCTCAGCTCTGTCACCTGCTTGTTGCTTGACTCTATCTCCTGGCTGCTGGTGATGACCTCCAGGTTCACCTCCTCTACCTGAAAGGCGAGAGCAGAGCTGCCCACCTGAGCACGGCCACGCGTTGCTGAATGTCCCCATCACCGAGGCTGGTTACCCCCCATGCAGGGGCCCTTCTGCCATGTCCCTGTGCTTGGACAGGCCATGTCCATGGCCATGCCTGGTACCTTGCAGGCGTACCACTGCTCCGTCTCTTTGCGGTTGCGCTCCATCAGCGTTTCATACTGGCACCTCAAGTCCTCCAGGATCTTCCTGAGGTCGGGGCCGGGGCAGGCGTTGACCTCCACGCTCACGTCACCGGTCGCTTGCTTCCTGAGGCAGCTCATTTCCTGCAGGACCGCGCGTGGGTCAGTGCCGCCCACATGCAGGGCACGTCCCTTCTGCCCTCGTCTTGTTTCTGGAGGGGCAGGGGGGATCTCACCTCCTCGTGGTTCGTCTTGAGGCAACACATCTCTTCGGTCAAGGCCTCAAACTGCAGCTGCAGATCGGTCTTGCAGCTGGCCAGCTGGTCCAGCACAGGGCGGAGGTTGCAGATATCCGTGTCCACGTTCTGCCGCAGACCGCATTCCGTCTCGTACCTGCACACACAGCAAAGAGGAGTCCCTTGTCCCTTGCGGCTGCCCTGCCGCGTTCCCAAGCAGGTTTTCCAGGCTGCGTGCCTGGTGCTCAATAGGGACCTGCTTCACCTGTGAGTTGAGCTTGGGGAAAAAGATTAGGACCGAGCGCTTCCTTGACATCGGGCACACTGTGTGATGAACACGGGTAATGATATCCATACGTTTTAACATGGTAGCATGGCAGGCAACTCCTCTGCTGCCTCCAAGGGTTTCCCACCCCCTGCCCTGGTGCAGGGCTGTACTCACTTCACACGGAAGTCGTCCGCAGTCATGCGGTTGTTATCAATGTCCAGAATGATTTTGTTAGCTTCCATAGCTGCACACAGGATCTGGAAAAGAGAATGTGGAGTGGGCACTGGGCATGCAGCTTCCTCCACCAGGAGGCCCTGAAGGAAACTCCTACCTGGGATAATGCAACCCAGGTATCTTGTAACAGTGTCATGTACTGGGGCTATTAATCTGTTGCAACCAGTGGCTTTTCCCTGTGGAGGGGGGTCTCCCTGCGAACTTGTCTGAGCAGGCTCTGCAAGGTCACCGTGCTGCCCTCAGCGACGTTTCACTCAGACCGTCATCTCACCTCAAGCACCTCCACAGACCTAAGGAACTGCCTCTGCTCTTTGCATCTGGTTTATCCTCACATCAAAGGGAAGCCCAAAGAAATATTAGCGATTACTTGAAAAAGAGTGTCTTACCTGGTTTTGAAGATCATCGATTTCCTTATGAAAACAGCTGTAGTCCCGCGGCTCGCAGCTGGGCCCCACTTTTGCGTACCACTCCCTGATCTTGCACTCCAGGTCCGCGTTCTCTCCCTCCAGCAGCCGCACCTTGTCCAGGTAGGAGGCCAGGCGGTCGTTGAGGTTCTGCATCGTCGCCTTCCCGTTGTTAGCGAAGAGGATCCCCTCGGCACAACCCGCCCTGCCGAATCCGCCAGCAAGGCCTCGAGTGCAGGAGCTCCCTCCGCTGAACCCCCCGGCGGGACAAGGCTGCGGGGCAGTGCCGAAGCCTCCAGCCATGCCGCTGCCCGCGCTCACTTGCTTCCCCATTAATCCCTCGTTTAAACTGCCACCAGAAAAGTTGCCAGCCATGCCGGTTAAGTCAAAGGCAGCCTGTCTCGCAGGGGAGGCAGAGGAGACCCTCCTGGTGCTGCCGGCGCTGCCTCTGCCTTGGGCGCACGCGGCGAAGACCTGCCGGATGCTGCAGCTCATGGCGAGAGCAGCGCAGGAGCAGCCAAGCCTGGAGCCGGCGGCCCAGGTCGGTGCAGGAACACGTTGTGTCAC
Organism: Nothocercus julius; assembly: GCA_013398735.1. Classification (NCBI taxonomy): domain Eukaryota; kingdom Metazoa; phylum Chordata; class Aves; order Tinamiformes; family Tinamidae; genus Nothocercus; species Nothocercus julius. Next base: position 270,664 of record VZSV01000311.1, read on the forward strand.
GCTGTCCTCACGGTCCCTATTTATACCCTTCGTGGTGGATGCCACCACCAGAACAGGGCTGCTTATTCTTCCTTCCTGTGACCTGGCCAGCTCTGGTTTGTTTTCTGAGCCTGAAATATTTCCCCACAGGCGTTTGTCTCCAGCGATCCCACAACAGAAAGCTGCTTTGCTTAACAGAAGCGAGTTACCAAACTACATCAAAAATGTTACTTCCTGAATCATCAGGTCTGACTTGTGATGACAGCCAAGGAGCAGTGACACGAGAACGGCGATACCCGCGAGCGCCCGGGGCCGGGAGCAGCGCGGTAATGACGCGGCCGGCGTGGGCTGCGCGAGCCGGGGCAAGGCCGCCGGCCCTGTGCCCAGCACGAGGGACCCCGGCCCTGCCGAAAAGAGGTTGTTCCTCCTCCTTCCCGGTGGCCATTAAAGTGCCCCCCTTCAGGAGAGAGGCCCTTACATTTCTTATGCTGCATTTAAGTTTTTATACAGAAGAGCAAAAGATCTTCCCGGAGCAGCAGATGTTGCAGTCAGCTGTGAATATTCCCTGCCAAGAGAGGCCACATGCATGAGATGTCTCATAAAATTCCTAAAAGAATAACACGGAGAGCTTCAGGAGCAGATTGATCCATTATAGGTCTGGCCCAAATCCAGTTTGCACTGTGGAAGTTCTCCAAATATAAGCTAGGGGAAATGTGTTACAATTAGAAGAAAAGACTAGAAAAGATCATGGGAAAAAAGACATTAAGCCAACCTTTTAGACTTGAAATGCTGAACTGAGGAAGAAGGGAAATAATTAAAAGGTTTTGTCATACAAATCTTTCATTTTATTATTTACACAGCCATGCTAATATTGGCTGGCTTTTACCTGTTAGTTGTTTAGCGTTGTCTTTGGCATCCAGGCCACCTGGACTCATCGCATAAAGGATGTGTCAGGTCCAGCCTGTTTCAGGAATATTGCTTATGCCATCTGGGTCGGTTCATTAATTCTGGTTTTATCTTGAGTCTGCAAATCCATAACACCTTAAACGTGGGGTGGTTTCTGTCTGTGTCCATCCATAATTGGCAGGTGAAGGCTGGGCCACGGGGCCGTGGCGCACATCGTTGGTGTGATGTCCATGGCTAGGCCAGATTGCCCCGGGGCTCCTTGTCTGCCGCCCTGTCGTCGCTCTGGGTTGGTCACAATGCTTTTTTTTTTTTTTCATCAAAGAGTTGTGAAAATATTATTGGGTTTACATTTAACTGAGATTTATACAATCTTTCACTTTCCAACAACAGCTTTGTTGCTTCCTTTATGACCTTCAGACCTTGCTATAGGTCTCTACAGTCATTTGTGAATTAGACAGTGTAAAGCTTTTATAAGGAGAAGAGTCATTTCTGAGGTGATTTTATTGGATTTGTTCTTCATGAGGTTCTTTTGTTTCCAAAATTTGAAATATTTATGAAAACCAGCTCTTGCTTTTACAGCAGGCTCAGAGCATGCCTAGGGATGTACCTGTAGTTACACTATTTTATTGAAAGAGATTTTCTTTTTTTATGAGCACATCCTTTAATGAAGTTATCTCCATGCATAATGGAAGACGCTTTGCAGAATGAATTTCGGAGGCAGGAGAGCTGCTCGCTCAGGGTGCAGCTGCCGCAGGCGCTGCCAGCGCCGCCGTCCTCGGCCGACCCCAGAGCCCTGCAGGCTACGGGAGGAAGGGAACGGCGGCTCGGCAGGATTTCCCGGGCGCTTTTCCCAAAGAGCAGCGCAGGCCTGATGAGCCAAAGTTATTACTTCAAGTAACAAACGAGCAGAGAAGCCTTCCCAGGGCCAAGGTGCTGTTCCCGTCTAAGGAGCTTCATAAAAAATAGACAAAGAGCTGAGTTTCAGCCTCAGATTTGCTTCTTGTGTTCCACGTTGGGGAGCACAGGTGGGGAGCAGAGGATGGGCATTGTGGCAATATTCCAGGTATCTGCTATACCGAGACTGGTCTGCAGCTCTCTGATGAAACCGGAATCTCCAGAGCTCTGATCCCAGCATTGCAAATCACTGCAGGCAACTCGCTCGGGCTCTCTGCGTCTCAATTTCATGCTTTGTAGGATGGAAATAATAATAATGGTAATCCTTCTTCTGCAGGCGTTGTACAAACAAATGCCTGATGATAACACAGAGCTTTAAAGATAGGAAGCAACATATTCATTTTAAACACTATTCGCTGTAAGTATTCTTGTTGTTATGTATTAAGTTTGACACTAGCATGGCCTACATATTTCTCAGCTGATGAAATACCTTTCAAAGACATCCCAGTTTTCCTTTTTTTTTTTTTTTTTTTGCTTTTTTTTTTGTTGTCCATTAAAGATTCACCAATATCCTCTGAGGTCTTGTTTCTATAATTCCTTGCTGAATCCTGTGTAGACTTGTCCTGTACATGCATCATGAAAAAAGCTTGAAAAACACTGTCCATCTCTTGGGTGTGATAAATTGTCCACATTTCACAGATTAAAATGCTAATTGTATAGCATGAGAGTAATAGTAGGAAATAAATGCTCTACATTTGTGTGGTACTTTCCATCTTCAGAGTGCGGTAATAGCACCATGATTATGTACGCTGAGCATGGACTTTACTCTGTGATATTAGTGTTATGCAGAATTAGGTGGAATTTAGGCCTTTTTCATTAAAGCAGATATACATGATGAATAGGGAAGATGTCTGATCCTCCCAGTGAAACCAAAATCTACTGATGCCAGAGCCAGGCTCTCCATCGGCTCCCCGGCTGCTTGCTGGGGTGTGTGACAGTGTCTCCAAGCTATTGCTTATTAGGACGCTAGCATCTGAAAGCTTAACACCTCTCATTTACGCTCGAAAAGCAGCAAGTTGGAGTCTTCCTTTGAGCCACGCTGAAGGCCCGTCTGGCAGACAGATGGGAGTGATATCTCAGTGCTGGGTGAGAGACATCAAAGCCAACTAAAGATGCTGCTTGTTGCGTCTCACTGCGACTCTCGCCTGTGTCCTTCCGGTAGCACAAGTGGTCTTGATTTACTGTGTTGGCAGCAGAGCCACTTACTCAGCAACTGGCACCTGCTTTGAGCTTCCTACTTCCTTTTAATCCATAATGCTTAGTTATTTCAGAGAGCCCTTGGGTGGTCAGTACCTTTGGGGCTCTTTGTTGATGGCTCTTTGTTGATGTTGATTGACAGAATAACTGTCTGAAACACGGCTGAAATATGATGTTTTTTCTGATGTCAAGAAAAAACACAACATTTTCAGTTCAATCAGGATTTCCACCTCACCCACAATTTCCTTGTCCACTGCCCTAACATCGAAGATAACTTGATTCTGAGGTTTTCCTTGACGTTGGTTTTCTCTTTGAGATGGCTGTGGCCCTGTGCTTGGAAGGCTCCCTGTTTCTGCAGGGACTGGCTGTAGCTCCAGCAAGGGGAGAAGCCAGACTCAGCCCTTGACCCCTGCAGTCCTGTCTGCGTTTTGTTTTCTAAGTTTTTGTGCAGTTGCCACCCAACAGGGCAGAATGACGTCACTTCAGAAAACACTCCCTTTTCTGGAAAGACTTGGCAGGTTCCCCCACTTCTTCGATCACCTTCGCTCTCCTCTGCTTGTCACGTCCTGCCTCCCCTGAGATCATCAGCTGTCCACGAGGGTTTGCTCCGGCCAAGGAGGAGGCCTTCATGCTCGTGCAGGAGAGACCTCAGTGCCCTTGTGACAGGAGAACGGGTCATCGGTAACAGTCCCGGAGAGGAGCGTGCTTGAATTCAGGTGTCAAACCCACTTCTGCAGCACTATAATTAAAGGAAAGCTGATCTACTGTAAACTGTTATTTTTCCTTTTGTCTAAGTCCTAAATACATCCCCATGAAGTGGGTGATGAAGATGAGGGCATGGTCCAATTCCAGAGAAAGCTCCCAAGCAACCACTGCCAAGAAAGCGTCAGGCTTTGGCCTCTAAAAGGACTTCCCCTGCTCTGCTCCACGAGACCGGCGTGCGGTGGGTGTGGGACGGGCGCTCGCTGCCCGGATCACTCGTCAGGAAGCGATGGTCAGAGCCAAAGGCAAAATCCGCTACGTGCTCCGGTGCGCCGGTTTCGTCATCTAATCCGGCATGGCAGCGTGCCGCCAGACGGTGTTGACACGCAGTAACCAGTTTATGGCTTTTCAGGAAGGATTTTAACAATTATCTGCTAGATGCCATCGTGGTAACTAATCATCGCTGCTCATCACTCGGCAGATTAAGCAATGATTGCTTTGGAGCCTGTTACATACAGCCTTAGGGCAGCATGAGAAAACCTGTATAAAGTTTTTGCAGAATGTGCCTAACAGCCTGGTTAAAGAGTCAAGCAAGACGTAAGCAGGTGCGTATGGGACGTGCCATGGTCTGCTGTGGTGCCTGTCTCACTGGGAAGAGCAGCAATCCTGCTGAAGTCTAGCGGGAGAAGAGGATTCCTGTGGGACCAAGAGTGGCAGAACTGATACCGAGGCTGTAATGACCATTCGTGTGGCGCTAGCCTTGTCCTCAGGCATCATCCCTCTGTTATTGCCCCCATTTCATACCAGATTTCTCTGATATAGCCTTAGTCAGTGCCAGACATTTCTGGGCAAAAAAAAAAGGGCCCTCTCTAATGCGTTTGGCTTGGAAAGGAGCCGTGTCCCTTAGCCTCCCGCGTGGGCTCCTGCTGGTGGCCACCGAGGAATTCCCTGACATGAGCACACGGCCCACAAAGTGGGAGACACAGACGAGACTGCAGCTGCACGAGCAAGACCAGCTTTATTGGGGGTTTGCAGAGTGCCCGTGACACCCGGGACGCCAGGGCGAAGCGGGAAGCGGGAGCAGGTGGATGAAGCTGCTTCCTGGGACACATCCGCATCACACACGGCCACGGCCAGGGCTTGTCACAGGCGTCACGCTCGCGGCTCCGCGGCCACGGCTGCTCCTAGCGGGTGGTGAGCGCGACCTGCTCCCGCGAGGAGACCACCTTCCCATCCTGGACCTCCTCCACGATGGTGCGGACCTGGCGGGAAGTCGTTGTGACTGCGAAAGGAAAGCGAGAAACAATTATTGGGAGAGCAGGAGGGAAAAGCTTTTTAGTGCACTACCAAATGTTGCATGGGCTTAATAAAGATGCGGGGAATTCCACATGGTGCTTTGCCCGTTTTCTTGTTAGCCCTGGCTTTAATTAAGAAGAATGAAGAGCTGGGCTGAGAAGAAAGCCAAAGGAGGGGGAAAGCCCTTTCTTAGATCTGTAGCCATTGTTTGATTTTTCGGGGCTGTGTAAAGCCAGAAGATTGCTCAGGCACAAGGTGAACTTGCACCCAGTCATTCCTGTTGCAAATGCGATTCAAACTGGGGGCCGTTCCCCCTCCGCACGCATCTGTTGTGTGGCAGGGCCTTGAGTCGCTGTTACAGGTGGGTGAAGCAGGAGCCGCTCTTACCGTCTCTGCCCGAGTGGGATGACACGGCGCTCGAGTACTGCGAGGAGATGCTGCAAGGGGAGAAGGAAAAGAGGAGTTAAGGCCAAATTCTGCTGCTCTTGTTTCACAGGCTTCGTATTCAGGAGGGGGAGGAAAACAAGGCAAAAAGTGGTTAAGAATCTTGCACCCTAAAGCAGCAGCAAGCGGTTCTGCAGAACACAGCCCAATAATATTCATTTTTACCCTCTGAAGCAATTTGATCGATTCCCCTTAAAACTCCCCGCTCTAACAGTGGCACAGGCCTTTCTGTCACAGCGC
>VZSV01000311.1:316039-327534 GCA_013398735.1 Nothocercus julius
CCGCGCCCGGCCCGCAGCAGAGGCGCCCGCAGCTCCGGGGCTCCCGGTGCTGCTCCCGCGGGAGATGCCAGGGGTCCCATTGCAGCCCCTGAGGGGCCCCGGTCCACTCGCTGCCCCGTGGCAGGGGCCCCATGGGCCCGTGGTGGCTCCAGGGCTCACGGGAGAGACGGTGGCGCCTCTGCCCACGTGGATGCTGCCCAGGTCCCAGGGCCGCGTGCGGCAGCGCTGCCCAGGCAGGCAGGGAGCTCCGGGCACCGCCTGGGCCGGGCCCTGGGCACTCTCTGCAGCCCTGGCCCATTCTGCCCATCCTTTCCCTCATTCCAAAATGCAATCGGGGGCTGCCCAGCTAGGAGGAAGGAGGGGTCCCAGCTGTGGTGTTGAGGGGAGCCCTCTGGGCCCTGCTAGTCTGGGAGATGCCCTGGTCCCAGGGCCATCCGGGCAGGCTGGGGGGCTGAGCAAGGGCATCCTGAGCCCCCCACCCTGCTCAGCTCCCATGTCCCAGCTCCCGGTGCCATGGAAGGGGCTCTGGAGCCGCAGGGAAGCTGCAGCTTGGTGCATCACAGCCTCCCGCCGAGGGCACCCTGGGCTGCAGCTCTGTGGCCGGGAGAAGCTGCCACCAGGTGGCATCAAGAGGCCGGAGACCTCGGGCAAGAGAGAGGAAGGTGCTGGGCGCAGGGCTCAGCACCGCGCAGGGGTGTGGGGACTGGACGTGAGGCTGCAGCTCCACGGGCCGCGCAGCCCCGCGCGCAGGTAGGGAGCAGGCTGCGCTCCCACGGAAGGCAGCCGCTGTTTTGCTCGGCCCTCGTGCGGGCACGGGGACGCGCAGGAAGCCAGGCTGCAGCCCTGCTGCGCCGGGGCTCCCTCGCGGATGGCGGAGCTCCCGCAGCCCTTCCCACGCCGCCGCCTCCTGCCCTGGCCCAGGCTGCTGCACTGGGCCCTCCTCTGGACCCGCTTTCCTCCCCAGCAAAGGCCCAAGGACAGAGCAGAGGATGAAGCCAAGGGCAAGAGGAGCTGCTGTGACCTGGTTTCTGGAGCCTGCTGAGCGTGGACACAGGGCCACGTCACAACACCCTTACCTTTCCCCGATGCACATTCCCTGCCAGGAGAAAAACAGCCCCTTGCTTCTGCATGGGAACTCGCGGAGCTGGGGGAGTTGTCCCCCTCTGGTTCTAATGCAGGTCTTGCCTAAGGGCCACAGGGAGAAAGCGCAGCAGAGCCCAGGGTGACAAGGACACGTCCCCTCATATCCTCGCAGGACCCGTCTGCAGGAAGCGCCGGGGGAGCCGCCCCGGGTGAGCAGGGAGGCGGCTGCCGCCAAGCAGATGGGAAGCCGTGAAGTTTGGAGGTAACTTTGCAAGCAGAGTTTCCATCTCCCAGCGTGATCCCCGCCTGGCGCCGGCTCCGCTGCCACATTGCTCGCGCCAGGAGCAGCTGTCGGAGCTAGCACTGACGTGGGGAATATTTCCCTGTGCCATCTGTTCCCGTGCCTGCAGCAGGGCTGCAGAAGACAGCAACTAGGTCGCACCAGAGTAAATCACTTTTTCTACCCTCCCCTCTTGCAGCTCCATCCAGCCTGTGCTCCATCCATCAGCGCCGCTCACTTTGCAACAGGCGTGTTTATCCCTTGGAGCTCATTAAACTGAGCTCAGCGCCGCGGCAGAGATGAGACGCCTGTGATGCTGCTTAATGGACAAACATCTTAATTACTGGGAGCTTTTACCTCCTGCCCCAGCAGAGAGGCCTGGGGAGTCGACGTTAACACCCAGCACGAGGCTGGGAAGACGCTCCATGTGCGCCCTGGCTCAGCCAGGGCTGCTGCTCTGCACGGGGGTCCGCGCTGGGCAGCCCGGCTGGCACCACCACCTACACCACAGCAGGGCCCAGGGAGATCGTTTTGCCCAAGCAGCGAGTCTTCTGCCCCCAAGGGTGATGCCTCCTTCGCCCGGGGCGTTCACCCCCTGCGCCGCCTTGCCGAGCGCCGGAGGGAGCCGGGTGACCTTGCCGGGGCCGCAGAAGAACAGACTCAGTGCAGCGCGGCGCTGGGGGGGTTATTTTATTCTTTGCTTTGGTCTATACAAAAACAACTTACAGAAATAATAAAATCTTCCATTCCTGAACCACGCTCCGGTAATGTCCGTCCCTTTCCAGCCGAAGCGTAAAAACCACCATCAGCTCCACAGCCGCTTTTATAAATGCATTAGATAAGGGAAGAGGGCAGGGAAACACACCACTCACCAAAGAAGGGAAACAGGTTAAAATGTGCAACAAAGATCAGTACAAGGACACGGTTCCTAAAGCTGGAGTCACTCCGCTATCGGTACGGTTAGGACAGGTAGTTACACAAAGTCAGCTCCCCAATGGCTGATCGGAAAGAATTAAACCCAGACATCCCGATGGCTAAAATGAAGTCCTGGATACAGCACCGTTTGTTTTCCGCAAACACCCCAGTGATCTGATTAAGTTCACAGAAAACAAAGGTTTTTTTTCCCCAAGTTAGATTCCTTGTCTAGAACACTAACGCACAGAACAGAGTGGGGAAGTTAAAAAGCACAAACTTAAAGTTGGCCAGAGCCAGTGGCACCATATTAAAAATAAAAAAGAAATATATATTTATAGAAAAGACTATTTTGCCCATGAAAGGTCAATAATAATGCAGGATTTGTGTGTTTTAAAGCTTCAGAAACAGTATCTTGGATGCTGGATGCAACAGTAGGTGCTTGAAGCAGTCCCAGGAGGAAGGACCTTCTCCACAGACCCACAGCGAAGAAGAAACAAAACCAAAAATTGAAAGATAAAACCTCTCGTGGGAATGGAAAGTCTGTCATCGCAGGCACTTCTGTCTCCCAAGCCCTTCTTGCAAATGCTCAGCTCTGGGGCCACCCTCTTCCGTATAGAGCAAATACCTGCAAGGAGAGGCCCGTCACCCAACCGAGGCGCTTGGGGACCTCCGGGCCCCCGTCCCGCTGCGTCAAGGGGTGCGATGAGCACCCCACCAACCTGGTGCGGGGCCTGGGAGGCGGGTTAGGCGAGCATGTGGTCGGGGAAGGGCGCCCGCACGCCGTCGCTGTAGGCGTCCATGGGGTAGTCGCCGTCCATGTCCATGTGCATGTCGATGGGATCCAGGGGGATGTCACCCGAGTACATGGGGCGGTAGCCGGCGTCCAGTTCTGCCGGGGGGAGAAGGGACATGGAGCAACCTCAGCGCAGGCTGCAGAGACTGCCAGCACCAGCCACCTTGGGTGTCCCCCCCATAGGAGGCCCTGGCATTGCAGGAGCAATGCGCTGAGCATCCCAAGGCAGGTCTGGCTGCCACCACCCGGGCAGCTGCCCAAGAGAGCCTTTAAAATCAGCTCGGCTTTGGTGAGAAGGTGCAGAGCCCGGATGCGGGGAGCGTGCGGGGAGAGCTCACGCAGTACTCACCGTCCGAGTAGGGCTCGTTGATGGGGATCATGCTCTGAGCCTGCAAAGGAAGGCGGCAGTTTGAGAGGGCGACGCGGGCACACGGTGCAGGTGCACGAAGCCCAGCAAGTACCAGATGCTCAGGCCATCCTGCAGCAGCAGGAGCACAGGCACCACCACCACCCAGGGCTGCCCGAGCCGAGACCACAGCCGCCTCTGGCCGTTTGTTCCCTCCGGAGCAACAGCAGGAGGTGGCGGCCGTCCCAGGAGCCCTGTCTTGCTGGGCTGTGCGGGATGCCGAGCGCCGGGCCGCGGGGAATGCCGAGCGCCGGGAACGCCGGGCCACGCGGGATGCCGAGCGGGATGCTCACCGCCTCCCAGGCCGCGGGGTCGTGCTTGAAGAGCGAGTTGGTGAGCTCCACGGACACGCGCTTCCTGTAGTCGGGGTTCTTGTCCTCGGAGATGCGGAAGAGCACGGCGGCAGCGTAGGTGGCTGCAGGGGGAGGGAGGCAGCCTCAGTCGGGCGATCTCTTCCCCCCATCGCTAGCGGCTGCTCCGGACCCACAAGGAGCCCCCTGTGCCCACCGCATGGCTGGACCCACCTGTGCCCTCGTTCCTGGAGTGCAGCAGCTCCATGAGCGGGGCCGAGGCCCCCTCGGCATCAATGGCATCTGCCGCCTCCTTGTCCTGGGCCAGCTCGCACAGCACGCCGGCCGCCACGCGCTGGATGTTCTCCACTGGCGAGTACAGGAGCTGTCAGGAGAGATTAGCAGCAACATGGAGCAGCCGGCAGGGTGGCCTCCACACTCCTGGCGCGGGTGACACACGTGGCCACGCACAGCCCGGCCCGGCGCAGCGCGGCAGATGGTGGTGGTGCAGCCCGGCCCCTGCCTCTGACCTGCACGAAGAGAGGGATCGTGTTGAGCCGGAAGATCTCCAGCCGGTTCATGGGATCCCGTGCCAAGATATGCAGCGCTCCTGTGCAGCCCTCCACGATCTCCTCCATCTTCACACCATCCTGCAAGGGCACAAGCGTCAGCCAGGGCATGACCACATGGGCCACCTTGAGCTTGGGGACAGGGTGACCGGTCCTGGGTGGGCAGAGGATGGGGCTTACACTCCCCAGCAAGGCTGTTTCTTTGCAAGCGGGTGGCACTGGGGAGCTTGGGACGGGCAGAGCTCCTGGGTCCCCATTGGGGTCGGAGGGGACAGCTGGATTTTGGGGGGGATCCAGGTCACACGGGGAGTGGGGAAGAGGGACGCGGCTGGCCGAGCCCACGGGCGGGACCCACCGTGTACGGCTGCTGTGTGCCGGCCGCGACGTGGCGCTGCGCGTCCTGGTGGGCCTTGACCAGCAGCTGCACCAGGCGCGGGATCACGGCGGCCTCCTGGAGCGGGGCATGGTTGGCCGGACACAGGGCCAGGTTGCGGATCAGACCTATAGTAGCCTGGGGAGGAGAGCAAGGAGAGGGGCTCAGAAGAGACAGGACCCTGCGCGAGCTCTGGCCGCTGGCCCCATCCCCCTGCACGTGGCATGCGCTCACACCGGCTTCCTGCAGCCCTGCCGGCACCGGATCCGCCTCCCTCCCTGCGGAGGCAGCCGAGGGCAAATATTGATTTCAGCAAAGCAGCCGGGCACGAGCAATTTCCTGCCATTAGCTGCCATCAAGGACACAGCCCTGCAGATCCCTGCGGATCCCCGACCACCGATGCAGCCCCACACGCAGCTGCAAACCCAGCCGGATATCAGGATGGGCAGTGCGCCCTGGCACGCGCCAGCTGCACAGGGCTCCCTCCAGTCCAGCCACTGGGTTTCCCTGACCCAACAGCCGCTTACCTTGACCAGCGGCCACTGGTTGGGCTGGTTGAGGAGCTTGACGATGGCGGGGATGCCGTAGTTGAGCCGCACCGAGTTCTGCGCCATCTCGGCCTCGGGGTGCCGGCTGGTGAGGTGCCGGAGCGCGCACACGGCCGGCTCGGTGATGTCCTCCTTGTCACCCGCCCGCAGGATGGTGTGGATCAGGGCCTCCACCCCATTGGACTGCGTCACCAGGGTCTTGTTCTTGCTGTTGTTGCAGGTCAGGTTGGAGAGGGTGCCAGTGGCGCACGTCAGCACGTTCACGTCGTCTGAGCTCAGCTGGTTGACCAGGATCTTGAGGACGCCGTCCAGGCCCTCCTGCAGGAGCAGGGACGGAGCTCAGAGCTCGGCCCGTCCCGGCCCATTGCGCTGCTGACCTTGGGAACCCGCCTGCCGCCGAGGCCCCGGCCCTGCAGCCCAGTGCAACCCGCAGAGCATTTGTGCAATCCCAGGGCCCCTTCCCGTGCCAAGGGCCAGCGACCGCCTGTAGCCCCGCGGCGCTGCAGCCGCAGCGAGGCCATGCCGGCTGCAGCCCCTCCCAGCGCAGGAATCCCAGTCATCCAGGCTTCCGTAAGCGCGGCTCTTGCTCTGCACCGTTTGCAGAGCCGGAACACCGGGCGCTATGGATGTGTGCGGCTTTACTTGGAGTTTAGTATCTCCACCGGGTTGTCCCTGCTGGAAACGCATGGACAACCCCAGTGCCAGCTGTCTGGAGCAGCGCGAAGCCAGTGCTCCCTGCGCGATCCCGCAAGCAGGGCGGGAAGGGGTTAAAGCAGCACGGCCACATCCCGGCTGGCTCCGCGCGGAGCCGGACCGCGCCGCATGCCTTCCCACCCGAGCACACATAGTTTCCACGCTGCATCAGGCGCTAATCTGCGCGGAGTCGCAGCCCGAGCGCCACATGGGGAACACATCAGGAGGCGGGGAAGGGCTGCAGGGCGGCCCTGGAGCAGGGCAGCGGCGCTGCCGGCTGCCACCAGCCCCTCCGCCGCGTCCCGACAGCTCCTGCCGCATCCGTGCCGCGATAGCGGCTCCCTCGGTGGGGGAAGCGCCCGTCTGGCAGAGGCTGCGGGGAGCCAGAGCGAACGCGAGCCCCAGGGCCGCGGAGCGGGAGCAGAGCTGCCGGTGGCTTTGTCCCCCGGCTGGGGACACCGTGTGCTCCCACGAGTGCTCCCAACGCGGTGACACAGCCCGCCCGCGTGGGAACGGCTGCAGGAAGGGAGCGGCTTCCGCTTCTCCGGGCAATTCCCCTGCTCCGCCGGGCTCAGCGCCTCCCGGCCGGTCCCAAGGCAGGGATGCTGCTGCCACCGGTGGCTCGCAGGGGTTGGAGGACAAGGACAGCACTTGGGATTTGCTGCTCCAGCATCAGTGCGCAGCTCAGCAGGGGGACATGCCCGGGGTGCCCGGGCACCGTCCCCACCGCGGCCCAGAGCGGCTCTCCAAAGGGCTGCATCAGAGCCCAGCTCTGCGGACTCACCTGCTTGGTGGCCACGTCGGAAAGGTTCCTCAGGGTCCAGAGGCAGTTCTGCACCAGCCGGGGGCTGGAGCTGGTCAGGTGCTTGCCCAGCGCCTGCATGCCGCCTGTCAGGAAGGCGAGAAGCCGCTTGTCTGTAAACACCCAAACACGCACAGCCGCCCCAGCACCCAGGCTCGGGGCACCCGCGGCTCTCTGCACAGCAAGCGGAGGCTACAAAGCACTTGACTGATGCGTCCAACGCACAACGTGACCGCATCTGGCTGAGGCTAAATACGGTGCAGGAAGGCGGCAGGACCAGCCCCGACCCAGGGAAGTGTCTTGATCATCTTGATCAGCTTTTAAAGCAAGAAGCCAAGAAGAGCCACTGCTGCCTGAGGATGAGCTCAGAGCCCATCACTCTGTCCAGAGCACAGGGAGGCCCTGATGTTCTCAACCGCATCATCCCTAAATCACCATCATCCTCCTGTTTGCGTGGTGAGGAGCCCACATGCATCCCTGCTGCAGCCCCAGCACCTCCTTACCGGCCTCGACGATGGCCGGCTTGTTGCTGGGACACACGGACAGCACCTTGAGCACCCGGCTCGTGGTCCAGAGCAGCTTCTCGTAGTTGTAGCTGCGCATGATCTGCACCAGGGCCTGGGGTCCTCCATTGGCCAAGATAATCAGCTGCAAGACAAGGAGGCCGGGGTTGGAGCTTTTGGTGGTTCTGGCAGCGCTCCCGGGACACCAGCCGGTTCCTCCGGCTTGTGCTAGTCAGGATGCGAGTCGGGCAAGAGGGCTGATGTCTCTGCATGGAGCACTCGGGTTTGCCTCCACTGCGGCCACGTATCGCACCCACTGCCTCCCCGGAGCATGGCCTGTCCCTGTCCCACCGCCCCGGGCAGGACAGGCAGCCTCAGAGCAGGTCGGCAGGACCCGGCCTCACTGCCCCACGCAGCGCAGCCAAACGAGGCTGTGCCAATTAGCGCGTGGGAGGAAGAGAAACAGCCCAGGGACAAAGGCAGAAGTTGCCCGGAGTGGCGGTGGGAGAAACCCAGCTGAGCCGATTTACTGGCCGGACTGGGACCGGCTGTGCTCTTGGGGACGTTCCACCCACGGGAGGTGGGATGTGACAGTGCTGCAGACAAGGCAGCTCCGGGGGGACGCTCCCATCCCTGCCCTCCCCGTGTTTCACCTGCGATGGGAGAGGCACCGGAGGAGCAGGGACAGGCAACTGCAGCCGTCCCCATCCTGCCTCTATGAGCAGCCCCCAGCACCGCCGAGGGAGGCCGGGCTCCCCGGGGCTCACCTTGCTCTCCTGGTTCCCGTAGGCGAGCAGCTGGAGGCAGTCGGTGGTGATGGCGAGGAACTTGGGGTTGTTCTTGTTGAGCAGCGGCACCATTTTCTGCAGGCCGTCGGCCAGGCGCACAGCCATCTTGGCCCCTTCCTGGTAGAGCAGCAGGTTGTGCAGGGTGGTGATGGCGTAGAAGAGGACGGACTCGACCGGCGAGCTGCAGGCGGGCGGCACGGAGCCACGTCAGCGCCACCGAGAGCCCCGCGTGGCGCCGAGGGATCTCCAGCTGGTCCCCACGTCCCTCCTGGGGCGCAGATGCCACCCAGCCTTGCTGTGCCCCGAGGGACCTCTCTGCGAGAGCAGCATCTCTGCCTTGAGCCCAGGTCTCCGGGCATTGCCCCATGGATAAGCAGGGGGGACACTCCCTTCCTGCTGCTCCGTGCTGCTCCCGAACTCAGCTACCACCAGGGCTCGCCCAGTTTAAGCAGGTCCAAGGTCTCTCACATCCCCCTCTTAACAGGCCCATCTCTAGCTATGTCTCACTCTGCACAAGCCTCTACCACATCATAGGCAGTACAACCCATGGAACACCCCCCGTGCAGCTTGCAGCAAGGCCAGGAGGGACATCCCAACACTGCTGTCCCCTTGGGGACACCCCGGGGGCCGTGGTGGGTTCCCCGCCTGCATCCCAGCACCTGAGCATCCTGACGAGGGCCGGGATGCCACCGGATTTGAAGATGGAGAGCAGGCCCTCGCGGTGGTGCGAGAGGTTGTGCAGGATGCTGGTGGTGCAGCGGGCTGTGTCGAGGTCGCTCGTGCTCTGCATGGTGCGCACCACGGCCGCCACGATCTGCGGCGACTGCATGAGCGCGCGGCGCGACGCCTCCTTCTTGGAGAGCTGGTTCACGATCATGGCCGCTTTGCTGACCACCACCTGGGCGGGAGAGAAGTCGGTGGTTGGAGGGGGTCCTGCTGCCACCCGCTACCACAGAGGTGCTGTAGCCCTCCTGGGGACATGAGGGTCCCTGCTCCGCCGGAGGAGACCTGGGAAAGGCGGCATTTGGGCAGCAGAGCCTGCGCCACCAGCACCTTTGAGGACTGCTGGTTTTAACCCTCATCCGTGCGCTCCAGGCACGACACTGCAGCTCGCAGCCCGTACGGTCAGGACTATGGTACACGCGCTCCGTGGGATGCAAAGCAGGAGGGCAGAGCATTGGGATCCGGAGCACATGGAGCCCATAAGAGTCTCTCGGTGCCGGTGCAAAATCAGAGTTGCAAGCACAAATCAGAGCAGCGAGTCAGGCACCCAAGAGGAAGGAGGCTGCGGCTGGGAAAGCCGCCGAGATGCGCGGCCTTACCGGGTCCTCGTCGTTGAGCAGCTTGGTGAGCTCCGGGATGGCGCGCGTGGCCAGCTCGGCGTCGTCCTGGTAGTTGATGAGGTGCACGATGGCAGATTTCAGCATCTGCGAGGGCTCCGCCAGGCGCTGCACGTTGGTCTGCTGCCCCTCCACCTGCGTGCTGATGAGCAGCGAGCGATCCTCCACCGTCTCGGGGTACATGGCGGCCCGCACGCGCTGCGCCCGCGTCATGGCCAGCTGAGCCTCCATGTCGGCTGCAGGAGAGGCAGCGTGAGGCTCCGGGCTCTCCCCAGGAGCGTTCCCGGCGCCGCTTCCCGAGCTCAATTAGCTGAGCAAGAGCGCAGCGCAATGACAGCGGCAATGTCAGCCGCCCCAGCGCCCTCCGCGAGGAGCCGGGGCTGCACAGCGTAAACAGATACGGCAGCGCAGAGATAAGGCAACACTCAATTAGGCAGCATGATTAAGCAATTGTCACACAAGGGCTGTTAATTAAAAAATTAAGGGTATTTGCGACTTGGGACCAGATGGCATTGGGGATTAGGAAAAGGATACGGGGGCCTCCCCTCCAGAGGCTGCTGGGACAAGTGAGCGCAGAGGGCAGAGCTGCAGCCGGCAGGGACCTGCGCCGGTCCCACACCATGCAGAGCCACAGGTGCCACCGCCGCACGCAGAGTGGGGACCACGAGGGCTGGCTCCCCTCCACGGGCTCTGCCTCCATGCAGGACCCGGCGCTTGGGCTTTCAAGGCCTCTTCCTGCAGAGCAGGCAGCCGATCCGTGGGCTGGGATCAGCTGTTCCCATCCCGCGCCAGGCGCGCTCGGATGTGCGCGCGCGGCTCGGCCCCGGCTGGCTGCATGCCATGAGATCGGGATCCGCGCCGCCGGAGCCGCACAGGGGAAGGAGGGCAGGAGGGAGGGTATTTTAAGCAGCAGCAGCTCGCAGGGTGCGGAAGGCGCCGTGGAGCGGTGCCCAACAGGAGCATGGCGAGCGGCAGAGCGCGGGGGCGAGCTGGGAGCGGGTGGCAGCCGAGCAGCTGAGCCCCTACCTTGGGCCTGGCTCTGGGCCTGGCCCCCTCCCTGGCAGTAGCTCGTCGTGGTCTTCTTGATGGTGTACTGCTTGCCGTAGACCTCGTCGTCGTCGCCCAGGCACTTGCTGCTGACCGAGGGCACCTGGGTGTTGACGCCGGAGTGGATGCCCGAGTCGTAGGTGTAGGTCTGCTGCCACTCGGTCACCTTGATGGGCTGCTCCATCATGTTCATCACCTCCATGGCTGCTCTGCGGGGCAGCGGTGGCACAAGTCACGCCGGAGCCCAGGGCGCCGTGGGCACCTTCCTATAGCCCGTGCCCTGCGCGGAGCCGCCGGCGCAGCCGCCCCTGCGCAGCCGATCGCTATCTGGCCTCCTCCGCGAGCGAGATGAGAGGCGGCACCAGGATGACGAAGCCTCAGCTCAGCACTTTGCCGCTCGTGTCGGGGCACGCAGGGCGGGCGCGAGCGGCACCACGTCCCCCGGCCTGCGCGGCAGCACCGGAGCTGAGCGCGGCCGCAGCGTGCGGGCTCCGGGAAGGAAAGCGGCCTCGCGGGGTCCTTCTGGGACACGACTGCGACTAAAAATATCCCGACGGAGACGGGGGCCCGGCACTCC
This sequence comes from Nothocercus julius, assembly GCA_013398735.1. Classification (NCBI taxonomy): domain Eukaryota; kingdom Metazoa; phylum Chordata; class Aves; order Tinamiformes; family Tinamidae; genus Nothocercus; species Nothocercus julius. The sequence continues at coordinate 327,047 of VZSV01000311.1, forward strand.
CAGGGATGTGCAGGAGCCAGGTTGGCTCTCCGCAGCTCTCGCAAACATCCCGGGAATGGAGGCTCCAGACCCCTTCTAGAGCAGGACCAGGGGCTCTGTGGCTCTGCGTGGGGCAGGGAGGGCAAGGGAGGTTTGTGCCTTGTTGAGCTCAGCAAAGCCCCGAGTCACTGGCCAGCACAGCCAGGGCCCCCACTGCAGGTTGGGGACAGCGTGGGGCAGCCCCAGCCGCTCTCCCCGGGTCCCCTACGCGAGGCTGCAGTGAGGCCCTGGGGTGGAGGATGAGTCAGAGTTTCAGACGCGATAAGAGGCGACGGGAGCCCGGCCGCGCTTCCCAACAGGCGCAACCCCCAGCGCCAGCAAACACTGATTCACGCAGGAGGCTGCGCCGGGGCGGCCGCGGCTCCGCTGCGGCGCAGGGCAGTGCCGGCTTCATGGGGCAGCCGGAGGCTGCAAGGGGGCTCCGTGCCTGGCATGCCCCGCTCCAAGCG
>VZSV01000311.1:352056-386769 GCA_013398735.1 Nothocercus julius
GCGATAAAGATTAAAAAAAAAAAAAAATTACTGCCGTCGCGCTTTGCGCAGCTTTACCACGAGCCTCACGAAAACAAATAATTAATGAAGTGGTCACAAGCAGCAAAGCTCCGTTTCCCCAGTGGCCTCATCGCTCTGCACCGCAGACCCTTCCACCCACGGCCACATGCAGGAAGAGCCACTGGCCCCATTGGGGACTGGGTGCCAGCCAGGCGCGAGGACCGAGCGCCCGTCCCTGGGTGCCCGGCGCCGGCTCCCGCAGCTCCCTCCGCTCCTCCGGCTGCGCAGCAGATACAGGCCGGCAGATAGGGCGGTGGCAAAACTTCTGCGGCTTCATTGCTGACATTGCACCAGCCTGCGTTGCGGGTTGGGATGGGGGCACTGCAGGAGCCCTGGATGCAGGAGAATCCCAAAGGTTTCTCATGCTCAGGGCAGGGATCAGTGGGAGGGCAGACCCGCTCTGGGAAGGACCGGGGCCCTGTGCTCGGAGGAGCTCCCGGTGCTGTGCGTGTTCCAGAGCCTCCCGTTTCAGTGATCTCATTATTGGGTTGTTCCAGAACCACTAGGCAAAACGCAGCTCCAGAGAAGATGCCGGGGGACAAGCAGAAAGCCCCATATCACCTCAGAGAGAAGCTTCTTCTGCTGTCTCGGGCTTAGGCATGGATGACACCTTGGCGTCCACGGGGTATTCCCTGCCCCACATAGAGAGGAAGATGAGTGCTATGGCTTGCACGGTCTTCAATGAACTCCGCCTGGAAGGAAAACTCTGTGATGTGATCATCAAAGTCAATGGTTTTGAATTCAATGCTCACAAGAACATCCTGTGTAGCTGCAGCCCCTACTTTAGGTCAGTGCTTGGAACCGGCCTAGAGAGGGGACAGGGACGGCAGCTCCAGGCTGTGGCCTCCCTGCAGGCCTGACCCCTGTGCTGGAGGTGTCCACAGCCCTCGTATCTGCCCTGGTGCCAGAACTGAGCTGCAAAGTATCGACCCACGCGCTGCTGCTGGTGCCCAGCGCTGGTTTGGGGCGGGGAACACGCAAAAGGGGCAGCTCGGATGGAGCACGGACTCACTATCCCTTCGTTTTTCCAGGGCTTTGTTTACCAGCGGCTGGAACAACACGGAGAAGAGAGTGTACAACATCCCTGGCATTTCACCCGACATGATGCGGCTGATCATCGAGTACGCCTACACCAGGACAGTGCCGGTCACTGCCGACAATGTCGAGAGCTTGCTGGCTGCTGCGGACCAGTTCAACATCATGGGCATCATCCGAGGGTGCTGCGAGTTCCTCAAATCTCAGCTGTGCTTGGAAAACTGCATTGGCATCTGCAGATTCACGGACTACTACCACTGCCCCGACCTGCGGCAAACAGCCTACATGTTCATCCTGCATAACTTCGAGGAGATGACCAAGGTGTCCACCGAGTTCCTCGAGCTCTCGGTCAACGAGCTCAAAGACATCATTGAGAAAGATGAGCTGAACGTGCGGCAGGAGGACGCCGTGTTCGAGGCCATCGTGAAATGGATTTCGCACGATCCCCAGAACAGGAAGCAGCACATTTCGGTCCTGCTGCGCAAGGTCAGTGTCACAGCGTCACCCCTTCGTGCCTGGTGGCACTGGAGAGCTGGGCCCCGCACAGCGGGGACAAGAGCTGCTGTGTTCTTCTCTTGTGAAAACGGAGGAAAGGACAGTCGCCAGCACTCAGATCACGGTGAAGGGAGGGCTCCGGCTTTGAGCTCTCGCTTGCTGGGCTGGCGCTTACGCTCCAAGCGCATTCCCTGCGTTTAGAGCTTAGGAGGGAAGAAGCAAAGGGCTCCCGGCAGCAGCATCTCCGCGCACACAAGTTGAGCAGCATCTAGGGACGGGCTGCCCTGTGCAAATCGTGGCCGGCACCAGAGCAGGTTCCGTCGTGACTCACACGATCTAACCTCGTACCTGCAGTGGCTAAAAGTGACACGTTTAATTCTCCTTCAGCTTTAGACCTCTCTGAAATCAAACCCGTGCAGGGTCGGACACATCCACAGGCATCCCGAGACACAGAACACCAGCACTAGGAGTCTAACCCCCTCTTTCCTTTTCCAGGTTCGCCTGGCGCTGATGCACGCGGAATACTTCATGAACAACGTGAAAATGCACGATTACGTGAAGGACAGCGAGGAGTGCAAACCCATCATCATAAACGCGCTGAAGGCCATGTACGACCTCAACATGAACGGCCCGTCCAATTCGGACTTCACGAACCCGCTCATGCGGCCTCGCCTGCCCTACGCCATCCTCTTCGCTATCGGCGGCTGGAGCGGGGGCAGCCCGACCAACGCCATCGAGACGTACGACGCGCGCGCGGACAAGTGGGTGAACGTGACGTGCCAGCAGGAGAGCCCTCGCGCCTACCACGGCGCCGCTTACTTGAAAGGCTACGTCTACATCATCGGCGGCTTTGACAGCGTGGACTATTTTAACAGCGTCAAGCGGTTCGACCCGCTCAGGAAGACGTGGCACCAGGTCGCGCCCATGCACTCGCGGCGCTGCTACGTGAGCGTCACTGTGCTCCACAACTTCATCTACGCCATGGGGGGGTTCGACGGGTACGTGCGCCTCAACACGGCCGAGCGCTATGAGCCCGAGACCAACCAGTGGACGCTCATCGCGCCCATGCACGAGCAGAGGAGCGACGCGAGCGCGACCACGCTCTACGAGAAGGTAAAGCCGCCGGGGGGCTGCAGGTGGCCGTGGCTGGAGCGTTCCCTCCTGGTGAGCGGGACGAGGGAGCAAACCCGAGCGTGGTTTGCAGCGTGACGGAGCGGGCAGGCGTCGTTCCTCGCGGCCCGCGTCGCGGTTGGGATGTTCCCAGAGCTCCGGCTGGGCCGCCAGCTCCCGTGCTCAGCTGCCACCAGACCCCAGCTGGACTAGACTGGGGAGCTGTGGAAGCAGGGATGGGGCAAACGCTCCCCTTAACGCGGCAAATCATTTAAAACAAAGGGGGGAAGAGTTCACGTAAAGCTCACTCATGAGATCCTGGTGCAGATACCGGGTTCCCCGAGGTGCCGCCAGTGACCGGCGGGGGAGCGGGGCAGGCGGGAGCGTTCAGGCTCCTCCAGAGCCGCTCACCCCCAAGAGGCCTCTTGCTGCTGGGGATCCTTCTCCCGGCTGCGGGTCAAGCACCGTTTCTAGGAGCTTCTTGCAGTTCAGGATATGGGAGGTCCAAGCCCCGCTGCCCTGGATAACTCACTGCTCTTGTGTTACTACAAACCCTGAACTGACAGCTCTGCTCCCCAAAAAGAGAAACGTTCCGGGCCAGGCCGCTTTCTCCTAGGTGCAATCGCCTGCTGATAACATAAATACGCCCACGTCTCATCTCTGAACAGGTTTATATATGCGGTGGGTTCAACGGGAACGAGTGCCTGTTCACGGCCGAAGTGTACGATGCCAAAACAAACCAATGGACCCTCATCGCGCCCATGAGGAGCAGGAGGAGCGGAATAGGCGTGATTGCCTACGGAGAACACGTGTACGCGGTAAGGGAGACCTACTAAATGTGGCAGCTGCAGGAAACCTTCCCGCCAGCTCCAGAGCAAGGGAGCAGGGTGTAGAAGGGGGGGTTGATGCTTCGAGACCACGTTGTTGCTCCCAGCAATAAACGGAGTCCGTGAAACAGGGCAAGGTAAAACCTTAGGTGTGGAAAAGAGGATTGAGCCGCGCTCTTGGGGAGGAAAGGCCCCGTTCAGCGCCGCTCCTTTGACGTTCGCAGGTAGGAGGCTTCGACGGAGCCAATCGACTGCGGAGCGCGGAAGCCTACAACCCCGTGGCCAACACCTGGCGCACGATCCCCACCATGTTCAACCCGCGCAGTAACTTTGGCATTGAAGTGGTGGACGACCTGCTGTTCGTGGTCGGGGGCTTTAACGGCTTCACCACCACCTTCAACGTCGAGTGCTACGACGAGAAGACGGACGAGTGGTACGACGCGCACGACATGAGCATCTACCGCAGCGCGCTGAGCTGCTGCGTGGTGCCGGGGCTCTCCAACGTCGGCGACTACGCGGCCAGGCGGGACAACTACGTGGAGCCGGCCCAGCGCGACGAGGTCAAGTTCACCTCTTCAACAAGTACCCTACCTGTCTGAACAGCTCTACTTAGCTAATAAAGTCTTCTAAGCAGGATGTGAATGTATTCACTTATTCTGAAATAAAACAACTGATACAAGCCTAAAAGAATGGTTCATATTTAAAGCTTTCGTTCTCTGGAGCCACAGAATTTGTGATTTACAGGTACCACTTCCAGCCTGAGTAGTACCTTAAATAAAAGGCACAAGGTACAACACAATGCTAGAGAAATAAAAGGTTTATTTTCAGTAAGTCACATATTACAATAAACTTTAGTACGGTGTATTTAATGTAAAGAACATTACAGTAACATTTGTTTCCAACAATCTATGCACGGATATTACTTTACCTTACTGAAGTAAGTACAGGAGTGCGGCTCGCCCAAGCACTGTGCTGAAGTCTACACTAATACTGACAGAGAGGAGGGCGGCCGCGAGGCAGACGCCGACCCACGAGGAGCATCTGACTATTAACGGCCTCCACACATCTAGTTAGTTCTATATTTTACATTCATATTAATAACAGGATTAGATCCTCAGGAGTACCTGTATGAGCAGACTTCCACTTAGGACATGAAAGACGTGACATTCTAATATAACAAGGACATAGCTGAAAATAAATTTAAGCCATAAAACACCTATTTTCAGCTTGTTTTATTAAGCCCACTGAAAGCCACAACATCCTATTACAATGTCAAGTTAAAAATAACCTTCAAAGAAGTTGCTATTTGTTGTGACTTGGTTTCACAATGGTGATTGAGCTAATCTGTGACACGATGTCGAGGCGACAGTTCTGATCTTAGCATTTATGGTAATGGAGAAAAAATGATGCAGCACAACAGAACACTTGGAAAAATATCCAGAATGCATGCTTAGAAAGTTGGCATATTTTCTGTATTTCCATAGCAGTGTCTTACTATGTGCAAGAGGAAATCTTGTTAAAAAATACATACAAAAACAGTATACTAACGGAGTACTGAGGTTGATATAAAATATGTACATATATGGCACCTAGAAATGATTACGTTACCAGCCTAGTGCAGGGCAGGAAGTGTCCTACTGCACTCAGCTTCTGAACAGAAAGACAGGATAGGAAACATGCATTTCATGGCACAGATTTAGTAGAGTTATAGAGGTATGATTGTCGTAAGGAGGAGAAATGCTCCACCTCCTGTTCTTTTACAAGAGGAAGGCCCAAGGCAGCCTTATACTTGCTGAATACACAACGAGGATCTTACTGACATTGAGCTAGACACTATAGACAGTGAAAGAACTTGCAGGCTTTTGCTTCCAGGTGCATTTTATAAATACTCAGCAAGCTACGGCATGCAAGGGCCACAAGGAATTTGTTAGGTGATTGACAGGTGAGAGGGCTAAATTACTCCCACTGTCAGTAATTCGACTTTTCTGAACATCTGCTTGTGATTCAACGGATAGTCAGAGTCGTCAGTTAAAAACTGTGTGCAATGCTATTGGTCCACTTAAAGTCAGGGCAAAACACCCAACTACTTAAAGATTCCATAGAATTGACACAGTAAGTTAGAGCAAACTGATTATGTTCACAGTGCCCATGCAGACAGGACGTATAGAGCGAGATACAGTGCATCACACTCAGAACCACGGCGGGCATTCGCCCAACCATGAAGTTACTTTAACATAAGTTCTGTAGTGGAATGTATTTAGTAAACTATACAACTTGCATGTTCTCACAGTAAGTGCAAATACCAACTTTGCTTAGAAAAAAAAAGACTGCAAAAAGCTTGTTCTCACATCTCTAACTTTACGGCACACTGCCCTACTTGAAATGAATTAGCTCATATTCCAATTGAAAAAATAATCTTGATATTTCCCGCTGCAAACTGTTCATCATTTATTAGCATGTTGCCTACAGAGGGCTTTGATGGTCTCATGTACCAGCATCCTTCAATTGTTGGTTAAAAACCTTAGAGGAAAATCAGTGGAATGAAATATGTGAAGTCTACCCAGCTGCTGCCGTGTGAAGTCTGTTAAAGTATCTTAAATTCAGCTCTGTTAAGTTTAGGTAAAATCAGTGGATTCTGGAATGAAGCCATGAGGCTTTTCCACACATTTCCTTCACCAACTATGTGGTCAGGGCAGTAGTTCTTAAGCTGCTCCAGTCAAATTTGCAGGAACTCCTCCGTGTGCCAAGCTCAACCAACTACCACTGCAGCAATCAACTCATGCAGGCTGTTTAGCAAGAGCCACTTCTGAACGTCAGCCTTAAACCCGAACAAGTTTCCCCATTTCCTCTCTTGTGTTAGGCCAGCCTCATACAATTGAATCTGCCCTGGCACACCAATCCAACAGGCAAATAAAACAAGGTTACTACAGATGAGTAAATTGAGACTAAACTGTTAGATTTTCAAGATAAAAACCAAGGGTAGATTATTCTATTACAAGGCAAGTTATTGATATCAGAGTGTCAAGTGAACTGCAAAGTGGAGCATTCCAAGACATACACATTAGAGAAACCTGTACAAATTATGTGGTTGAAAGACTTACCCAGTGTTTCAGATATGATCTAGGTTGCCTGCTGAATTGGAAAATAAGAAGTATCAGTTCACAAAGCTAAACAATATTAATAATAAAAAAAAAAAGTTTAGAAGTTGTTCTGCAAAGAAGCTGCCCACATCAAAGACCCCAGCAAATTATCACATGAACCAAAGACAGCAAACGGCTTTTCCAACAGTGTTCATCTACACAAGTTCTGAAACACCCTGGTTATTCCTCCCTTTCCCTTCCCTAAGATCCTGAGTTAGGCTGCAAGTGAAAAGCTGGAACATTCAAACAGAGGGAAGGATGGGGAAGAACAGGAGGTAGGAGGGAAGCACTGAATCCACAGGTGCTCAAAGCCTCCTGGAGCTCTTTGGACCAGGGAGGAGGAGTGTTCAGTGGGTCGGTTCACGCAGAGGCAGTGACTGAGGCTCTGAAGGAGACACTCAGCACGCTCACTGCTCCTTGGGAGTAGCACAGCAAGCAAAGCAGAGCCCAAGGGGGTTCCCGTGCACAGAAAATCACCTCAAAACCCCCAGAAAGTACTTAAAAAGCTCCATCTCATGACCATCAGCTTAAATCCTACAACCACGCTAAGTGGGCAACACAAACTTTTAGAGACTGAAGACTCGGATGCCTCTAAATCATCATCAAGAGCCAACTATCCCCCTTCAACACGAAGCGCTGACTTAAGGAGTGCTGCGACGCATGGCTATTCTGAGCTTCCAGGGAAAATACACTGAAGGCAAAAAGTGTTGATTGTCAGAGACAGGCTGGAAACAGGTTCATGGGGCTCTTTTAGTCACGTCCTCACTGGAATTAAAGGACTGCAACATTTGAGAAAGGTTCTACAAGCTGCTTAGCTTTAACATATTACTGTGAATAATCCCACTCTCATTATTCCACTCTGACCTCAGAAGTGAGCGCTCTGCTTTGACAGGTGGCTACTTTGCTGGTTTTACTCTTTTCATCATGATTGTTGACCACATTTCTAATGAAGCTGTCAAAGACATCTCCAGAGACACCTGGAAAAATCTACTGCCTCAAGTTCTCAATTTTAGCAAGTGTCTGATGTTCTACCCATCATCTGTTTATAAGCAAACTCTGCAGACTTGCTATGCTATGTATTAAATATATATATATATTTTTAATATATATATTTAATAAAGAGAGAAACATTCTGAAGTAATTTTAAAAGGAAAGATTGTGTTTTTGTTTTCATAACAGATATTTAACCACTGCACATGCTTCCAACTTGGGAAAGCCAAGTGCACTGACACCTGTGAGATGTGTGAAGTTTACCACTGAGGAGAGAATCAAAGGAATGTCAATATACAAGTGCAAATAAAACAGGTGCTTTCAGCACGCACTCAAATGTAACCACTAAATTATTAAGATAGAGATTTTTGATTTTCAAGACAGAACTGTTAGATCAACTCTACATAAATCTTTAAAAACAAAGATCTGAAGAGAGAAGTAACAGATTGAATGTTCCTGGAGATATTTCACAGCCCATTAATAGGAAACCAGCTTTTCCCTGGGCACAACAGGCAATATATTTGGATTCAGAGAGTTTCTTACTTCCTATCCATCCTCAACTTCTGAACTTCTTAGTTTTCAATATCTAATAAAGAGATGCTATTTTCATGCATCAAACCCAGTCAAGTGCTAGTATCTTACAGAAACGTATCAAGCCTTCAAAATGGCTTAGTACAACATGTGTTAAATCAGATTGATCAGCAGTGATACTGCAGAAACTAGCACTCAATCTGCGAGCGTGGCATTCTTCGTAAGCTTAGAGAGTGTCTGTGTATTTCCTGCATCTGTCTTTCCTGCATTTGTCTTATTCTGTCTTTTTGCCACATCAGATTTTGCGGCATGGGGTACCTCTGGGTTCCCTGCAAGCACCTGAAAGGGATCCTCACGTGGCAGGCGGTCGCCCTGCAGCGAGGCTGCGGCATCGGCGGCAAGAGCATCCAGCGCTTCCTCTCGGCGCAGTACCGATACGCCTCTTTCCTGTATTGCTTGTCAATGTCGTCACTGTTCTTCCACCCTCCGATGATGAAAACATCGTCTTTATAGTAACAGATGGCTGCCCCTTCAATGCTAAGAACCTCGGGGGGTAAACTTTCCAGGATTTCATCTGAGGCCCTGCCCGAAATCTTTGACTTTGCTTCTTCGTTATCGATAGAGTAGCTCTTGGGGCAGCAGGATGCAGTATGGTAAAAGTTTGTGTTAGCAACAGACATCTGGAAGGAGCAGTAGTTATCAATCAGTGGCAGAGACTCCACGTCTTGCCACTGCCTTGTTTCTGCATCATATCTGATAATAACCGCCTTCAATCCATCTTCACTGTCGCTGTCGACTGGGGTACGGGCAGCAACATAAACAAACCGATCTTCTACAGAAACGGCTTTGACATCACGCAGAATCTTCGGTGCCGATTCCAGGTTAAGCCATTTGTCTTGCTCAGGATTATAAATAGCTACATCTTTAAAACCAGGACTGAAATTGCCGTGTCCACCAATACTGTACAAGTTCCCTTTCACTTCAGTAAGGCCAAAAGAGTGTTTTCTGGTTATTAAATTTGAGACTTGCTCCCAAATATTTCTGTTTGGATTGTACCTCTCAACAGTCTTGGCAAACCCTGGTTCCATGGAGCCAGCCACGTAAACATAAGACTCTGTAACAGCAACCGCGTGCCCGTCGAGGTGATTGTGTATGTGTGGCAGGTTTACCCACCTATCCTCGTCGAGGAAATACCCCACGCACTCGCTCAGGTAATCCCCTCCCTCCGACACGCCACCGATCACCATGATGACATCCATGTTCTGCCCGAAGCGAGGCAGCGATGCCAGAGGACAAGTGGCATGCTGCAGGTTCCCAGACTGCAGGTTCTCCGAGCGCAAGGCGTGGCTTTCCACGGCTTCGGACACTAGCTTGACACAGGCTTCGTTGCTGGATACCAACCTCTCGGATTTGACGTGGCGAGTGAGGTACGTGGGCTTCATCTGCGACAGCCTAAGCATCTTGAAGAGTTCCTCAAAGTACCTCTCTCTTTCGTTGGGATTCTTCTGCACCCACTTCAGGACGGTCTCAAAGAGGATTTCTTCCGAGTCCACTGTGATCTCCGAGTCTGAGAGCCAGTCCCTGAGCAGGTGGAAGGGCAGCGTGTAGAACTCCTCGTCCTGGATCACCCTGTGGAAGTTCCTGCGGATCATGTCCTGCGCTTTGAGGGCCAGCTGGTTGAGGGAGTACATGTGGGCCAGGCTATGCACAGCCACGCAGTTGGAGAGGTTGAGCTTCTTCTTGAGGAACTCCCCGCAGAACTCCTTGAGCCGCGTGAGCAGGAACCTGCGGAGAAAGGCATGGGCGTGAGGCGCGGCGGGGCCGGGGGGCGGCCGGCCCGGCCCGCGCTCACCTGTCCGCCATCTCCAGCACCTCGTGGACGTTGCCGGGGCTGACGCGGATGGTGCCCGTGTACATGAAGCCCACGACGGCCTCCACCGTGTCGGGGTCGGGGCCGCCCTCTGAGCTCCACTTCTGCAGCTCCACGCGACCCGAGCGCGACTCGGCGAAGCCGCCCGAGAGCAGCGGCGTGAAGTACTCGGTGGCGGCGGCCAGCACGGAGCGGTGCGCCCGATACTCGCGGGCCGCGCCTGGCCGCCCGCCGCCGAAGGCCAACGTGATGTCGCAGTAGAGGCCGTGGCGCCGCTGCTCGTTCTGGCGCCACGCCAGGTCGGAGCAGTGCGCGGGGCAGCCGAACTCCTCGGCCTCGGCCTCGCCGTCCGCGCCGCCCCGCGCGCCGCCGCCCTCCGCCTCCCCCGGCGGCGGCCCCGGCCCCGGCTGCGGCAGCGGCGAGGCCGCCGCCATCTTGTCCGACATAGCGAGGGTGGCGGCGCGGCCGCGCCTGCGCGGGGAGGCCGGCGTGACGTCAGAGAGGCGCTGCTCCCCCTCGCGGCCAGGCCACAAAATGGCGGCGGGCTGAGGCGACGCCATGACGGGCGAGGGGGACCGCGGCCGCGTCGCAGCCCCCGGAGCCGCCGTCGGCCCGCCCGGCTCCCCAATCACTTTTCTTTAGGTAGGGAAAGGTCACGGGTCAGGGCAGCTTTAACACCTCACATAGAAGAGGCAGCGCTGCCAAGGGCAGAGCTAGGTCCTGCTCTTGTACAAGCTCCAAATTGCCTTAATTAAGACAAAACAAAGACAGGGCAAGAGCCCTCTCAGAACTTGTCACAGCTATTAAGGCTAGATCCACCTCAGATGACTCTTGAGAAGTTTCCTCCATTCCCTCCCCCCTACACACACACTTCTCTAAGAAAGGGGTTTGTCACTAGTATATCATTTATTTGACCTAGGTTACAATACACAGACAAGGAGAAGGCTGAAGTTATTACCAAGATTATTCTTGCAGCTGCAGGTAACATGGAGGACTGACATTCCACAGCGCCGCACTCCAACAGAAGGAGAAGTCGCTTGCATAAATACAGACACTGGAACACGTGTAGTTTCACAGTTTTAACAGTAGTATATGTTACAACTTTATGCTTTAAATTACTACCTTGGAGTTTGAGTACTATTGGTTATAAACCAGCAGTGGTCTCACCAGTCAGGGTACAATTAGACTGTGAAGATGAACACAGACTAAGAGTGTGATTACCAACAAAAAAAGCCCCCAAAATACAACAATAATAAAAAAAACTTATGGGAATGATACATGTCTGTGAACTTTCCCTTAGGAAAGTTCCAGCTTAGACTCATAGATCTTACACAAAAGTTAAGAGCAAAATTCTAGCGCCCCCCCCCCCAAAGAAAACTTAAAAACTTCAAACTGTAGAAACATAGAAGAGTAGAAAAAAAATAAGAGAATGAGACAGTTCAGCTGCTTCCAAGTATTAAATACAGCAGGTAACATGGAATATCACAAGTTTTGGTTTTTGATTTAAGTTTCTATTACAAGACAGTTGCTTGCACAGTTTAACTAGGAAGCTCCTAATGCCTTTTTACTCAAAGTCCCAGTCGTAGCTGTCCTCTGTGCAGGCTTCTGACTTCAAGTGACATTCTGAGGCAAAACTACTTGTTATCACATAGTCATGTGCTCTGGTAAGACATAGGATATGTCATCCCAGGGGTGACGGTAGAGGCCTTGCTTCAACCTCTTCTGATCCAGGTAGTGTCCTAAAACAAAAGTCTCTTAGGTTACATGATCAACATTTCTGGTCCTCTTAATCTTATTTTGCCTTAAAACAACTTTATTTTTGGACTTGTACAAATATTGTACAACCCCAGAGGTTCATACTTGTCTTGTTTGTGGTGACAGGGCATTTCATAGTAGGATGGAAAGGGAAGGAAAAACAGAAAACTTACCAATGAATCCCATACTCCTGCCTAGTACAAAGATGCCATTAAGAGCTCCTATATCAATATATTCATCTGCTTCTTCCCTGCAAAAGAAAAGAAATGGAATGCTTCTTTGCTATTGGCTCATTTAAGGAGCAACTCTAAAAAAAGGCTCTAAAACAGCTCTTGTATCAGTGGCAACACTGAATTCATGCAAAAGCTTCCTCCTTGCTGAGAATCCAGGCTACATTTCCTTCAGTGTCCTGAAATCACGGCCCACATGAGCTGGCAGTAAAGCTCCTGTCATTTGGATAGTACCGTGATCTAAGACAGCTCAGTACAAGCTTACCGTGTGAAAGAGCCACAATTCCTGAGTGCATCAACAAAGGCAACTCCAATAATGCCATCTACATTCAGGATAAGATTTGGTTTCTGAAGGAAATAAAAAACACACCCCAAATTAACATGGTTTACCATTGTGAACATCTTCACACAAGTCATTCCTCCTTCAAAAGAGGGCTCAAAACAAGGTAAATACCAGCACATTTTACCTTGGAAGTTGTAATTTTTTCTACTTCAAGTGCATAGTCCAACAGTGGGGTGGCAGGGAAATGCTGCTTCACATAGTCTTTGAGAATCTGAACTCTCATATCTGGATTATTTATCTGCAAGTTAAAAAACACATTATATATACATCTTTCTACTTTGGCAAATAAGCTTTATTATTTACATATCTAAGACTTGAAGCCTGAGATTGTAGCTCTGAGTACCTAGCTGCTTTTGAAAGGTGCTAGCTGTCTTTTTTCTTCCCCTTCTTCCCCTGCCCCCAAATTAAAAACAACTCCTCTCATTTGTAGCTGTAATATAGATTTCTTACCGATTTGACTCTGTGTCCAATGCCCATGATAAGTCTCCCTTCCTTCTTCATTTTATTCACAAATTCCATAGGGATAATGCCACTGTCAAAGGCTTTGCTGAACATTTTAGCTGCAGCGTCCAGTGCTCCTCCAAATCGGTCACCCTGGGTCCAACACACAAGGGAGCTTTAGCAGAGGACTCTACAGTTAAGCTTCAAAGCAAATACAAGACAGATCTTCCACATCCTTCTTGCCTATTAACATGGAAATCATTAAGCTAGCTAGGCAGGCATCTGTTTATAACTGACCACAAGTGTGAACAAGTAGCCAGTGGCGTCTCTACTAGAGAAAGAGGGAGAAATGCAACCTAAAGCCTGTTTTATTCTAGTATTACCTGCCAGTCTTGGAAAAGACATAGCAACTGTGCATGGATTGAATCTACAAATATTTTGCAGAAGCTAATGTAAGTCTTGCTTATAAGGAAAGTGGAATACATTTCAAACCTAGAGCAGAGAAACTCAACAGTAAAGTTTTCCCAGTAACTTCTCACTATGATCAAGCTACTTGACTAGCTATTAGTGTTGAATTTGGCAGAAATTCAAAGCGTGAGTGAGCAGACAGTCTAGTCCATGGCTGTGTAGTCATTTCAAATCCTAACTTGCTAGTAGTAAAACCTAGACTCATTAGTGAGTAATGAACAATCTCCTGGATAATAAGTACTCACAATAGTAAGGAGGCCTGAAGTGAGACTTGAGACAAGATCTTTTCCTGCTCTTGCACAGACGATAGTGTTGTGGGCTCCAGACACAGCAGGCCCGTGATCTGCTGTTACCATCAGACACATCTCAATAAACTGACAGGCATATTTTGGCAACCTGACCAAGAGAGAGACTGAAGTCATTTATCAAAGAAAACAATAACGTGGCACTTCCATCTTATACTGGACAGTAACTTCCATTTTAGGTTTGTGTGATGCAGATTTTATTTGTATTCCATCTAGCTTTCACAGGAGCTATCTAGCTCAAGGCAAGTTTACACATATTCAGCTGGCTGCTCAATAAGCTCTGAGGTCCTCTCAGTCACAAGGAAGACGAGGTTGCAGGACAGATCATGCTGCCCAGTTGAGTGATAGATTTCAGCAAGTGTCAAAAATGCCTCTTCTGAATGTGTGGTCAGCCCAGATGATGGCAGAAAGAAGCTTTGCTATTCAGAAGTTTCCATGCAGATTAATAAGCAAATACGCACAGAACTGCCAGTCTCTCCAAGGCTGGAATATGACAGGTGTAATAAGTCAAAGGACGGAAAACAGGACTAGAATGGATTTTTTCCTCAATGCATCACAATGCTTGTGGAAAATCTTCATCGCAAAGCTGAACTACACTGTAAGAAGCCTTGAAATGCTGATGTCGTCTCAAAGGGAGAGGATATAGGCATGATACTTTCAATGAGTTTATGCTCTTGATGAAATCCTGGAGTTACAGCTGTGTCAAGTCAAACAATTTTGGAGCTTTCACAAAAGCTGCCTTACCTTCTTTGGAACCAGAGCAGTCCCAGAACCCCTCCAATTCCCATTTCTTCTTTGAAGACCTCAGTGATGGGCATCCCAGCATAAATCAGTTCCTGACCTCTCTCGTCACAGATGCTGGTCATAAAGGAAGCTGGCTTGCGGATCAGACCCAGCTCCTGAAATTGCAGCATAGACAGGATTTTAACAACTCACCCTTAAAAGCAAGGGACACCCAGAGGCAAGTACAGAGTGACCAAGCAAGAAAGTGTTAAACTTGCCCTCAGGCCTCCACAGCCCAGTAACAGGGGCAGCCAGGGAGCCTACAGACAAGCTACAAAGCATAAGATATAAATTCCACAGATAAGTTATCACCATAAACATCTACAGCCACAGCAAACATCCTGCGTGGTTTCCAAGGAACCACAGAGTCCGGCAAAATAGCATAGCTCACCCTTGCCCAGGAATAATCCATTGGCACAGTGGGAGGAGGCACTTCCTCAGCTGGTTCAATCACTCTTCTTGCAACAAGATCCTGATAGACAGACCTAGGGAGAGAATTCATTTAAGCCTTTTCAAGAATATAATTCAGGTGGACTTAATCTAAAACATAAAAGCTCAGAATTAATAGAAGTAGCTTTCCCAAAGCAGGAATACATTCCTGTATCAGCTTAGAGTCAGTGCCCTAACAGTTTATATCAATTTATATCACTTGCTCAATGTGACTCACTGAATGACCTCTCCCAGCTCATCAAAACTCCGAGGAACAAACACACCAGCTTCCTTCAGAGCCTTATTCTTTGCAACAGCGGTTTCAGAAGCCTGGTTGGCACAAGCTCCTGCATGGCCAAACTGCACCTATAAAACAAAACAAACAAAAACAATAGCAGGAGGAAAGAGAAGCCTTTTCTAATTCCAGAGGAAGAAAACAATACAGATCTCACTAGCAAACTGTGACTAACACAAGTGATTGCATGTCTAGCTACTTACTTCGGTGAACAGATCTGGCAAACAGATCTCTGTTGTAACTGGTCAGTGCTGCAATAAGCAGAGTGTTTGCTCATCTAGAATCACTCCAGGCTCTTCCACTCACAGAGTCTTCCTGAATTCATGCCATTCTCTAGAGTTCCTTTACAAAAGCACTTTTTCTCATTCCCACTTCTGAATTCCCCCAGCTACTAAAATCTGTTACATTCATTGGGATCTCTGGACTCCTTTTACTTGCAAGCAGATTACTTTGCAAGTTTCCAGTGACAAGCTAGAGAAGCATAGAAAGCTTTTACGATTTTAAAATTCTGCATCTTAAAGGACTACTGGCAACTCTAGAAGGTTTAGGGGAGTTGGAAGAGCAGGGCATTTTCCTCCTGCCTCAGATATATTTACTTAGTTTATGCAGTTGCATCTGTTTGTGCACCTACCTCTGAAGAGAACATGGTAGCACAGGTACCAATACACCAGCACACCACTGGCTTGGTGATACGGCCTTCTTTAATACCCCTGCAGATCTTATACTCTTCTGTGCCTCCAATCTGCAGAAACAAAGAGCAGTCAAAGCTCTTGGCTCAAAGCTTTATACTCGCACAGAAATTGGCTCCGAGGGGGACAGAGAAGCATAACTTGCATTGCCCCCTTCTCCCCTCTTTTTCACTGGGCAGTGCCTGCAGCCTGGGAAAACAAAAACTACAGCTTCCTTACTCAAAACAACCAATATATAGACAGAAAGGTATTCAAAACCAATATGAATAGCTGCCACACATCTATGGGTGTTATTTGGCATTCTTGCAGCTGGGTCAGATGTTCCCAAATGACTTAGGAGAGGAGGGGAACCACAAACACACACTTGAGGATTTCTCAAACATCAGTGATCTGGTTTCACTCACCTCCCCAAGCACCACAATCATTTTCACTCCTGGAGTATCCTCGTAGCGTAAGACATGATCCATAAAAGTCGAGCCAGGGTATCTGGGTAGAATACAAGGAAAACGTCAGGAGTTAAATTTGTTTCCCAAATGTTTCTGAAGGTAGAAGTGTTAACCGACAACTTGCCTTTTCCCCTGTAAATCACTAACATTCAGGAAGTTTCTTCTATTGACTGACTTCAGGTGGTGTCTTCGGAGCTACAGAATCTTACCTGTCTCCTCCAATGGCCACCCCTTCATAGACCCCATCTGTCGTTCGAGAAATTATGTTGTTGAGCTCGTTGGACATTCCTCCGGAGCGGGAGACATAGGCCACGCTGCCAGGACGGTAGAGTTTTGATGCTAAGATGTTGTCCAGCATACCTCCTGTGTTGCCTATTTTAAAGCAACCTGGTTTGATCCCACCAACCTACAAGAGATTTAGAGAAGGATACAAAGCCCTTTAAAACATATACAGGGATCTATGTACATTTCTGTAAAGCTGTGTTTTCAATCAATATTTAGAAAAATACTAGGACAGTAACAATGACCTTCAAATCTGTAAAAAATTGTGCATTTTAGTTGTCTAAAGACAAAAGAGATTGTAGGATATACACATATCCTTCAGAGAAAGATGATTTGAAGATTAAAACAGATGGGCAAGAAGAGAAGGAAGAGTCATCACTCCTTACAGTTGCAGGGCCAATGATGGTGACTCCTTTCTTATCAGCAGCCATGATCAGCTTGCGTGTCAGTGCCTCGGGGATGCCCTCAGCAATAATGGCAATAGTGCGGATCTGCAGCGAGACAGAGAGTCTTTAGTGTCTTCTTAACAGGTACAGAGGAGCAGAGTTCCCTTTACAGAGGTTTTAGAAGTTTATCCACATAATAGCACACCCTACATTACAGAGTTTGTTATACAACTCCAGTATCTTCCACAGAAACCACAAGGAGTTAGAATTGCAATATGTATCCGCCAAGCTAGTAGACCCCAACAAAATTTGCTAGTGTTGTTATGGTTTAAGAAGCACTGGTCTCCTTGACAATGTGGGCAAGAGCTTCCTCCTTTTCCTGAGCTTTTGATTCCTCACTCACCTGGGGATAGTTCATCGTTTCAACAGTGCTATCGTAAGCAGACCGCAGAGATGCAAAGTTGATCAGAACATCCACCTCAGGGTGCTTTCTCATAGCATCAGACATGTTCTTGTACACTGGGATCAGGATTTCTTTGTGGCCCCAGTAGAACTTCTGCTTGTGGTCACCACTATGAAAGAGAAGACAACAAAGCCTTAAGGTTCTTAAGGCTGATGCAAAGACAAGGAGCTACAATGCATGCAGAGAGAGGGGTTTAGAAACCCCAGTTCTCAGACACCAAAACTGACTGCAAGACACTCACTATCATGTGAGCGTACATAGGAAGGGACCATACTAACAGCAGAAGTTCTTCAGAGTATAGAACAGAGCAGCATATGGAAGGAGACGGGCTAATGGGGACAGAGGCATCCAGCAAGATGAATAAGCTCTCCCACTGTGAAGTTACCAGAGCCTTAATTCTACTCCAAGCTGGAAGACAGAATGAGGCACAGAAAGAGCAATGAATGAGATGCATGCAAAGCTCTGTTACTGGACTGGAGCAATCCTGGGCTGGAGGAACAGGGAGCCAGTATCTGTGGTGAAGAGCCCGAGTAGCAGTCTAAGGACCAGCCAACTCTGCAGGTCTGCTCCAGTGATTCCACCCCACCCCACACTGGAGGGGATGCACCTGGAAAAGTTTTTCTGCAAGTGTTTTTCATATAGGATAGACTTTCTGAATGGAGCTTTATTGTATCACTACTGCTCAGTCATTTCAGAGCCTAGAGATACTGGCTGTGTTCTCATTCTGCCACAAATGTAACACCATATTTCCCGTTTTCTGGTCTGGCTTCCTCCAAAAGGTCATGCAGATACAATATTGTTCCTTTCTAGCCGAAACTTTTTATCCCCGTGGCCTTTTCCTCATTAAACAGCTGCCACCCTGCAGTGCCCGCATTCAGTTTTAGTACCTGGGAATAGGCACTTGCTGGGAAGGGATCAGAGCTGCAATTATCATCAGCATGCCCGCTAAGAGCACAGGGTGCTTAATGGACAACTGAGGGGAAGAAGCCTCTGCGTGACAGAGGTTGATTAAATCACCAGCTACCCTGGGTGTCCATGAATACCACAGGAACTGAGCTAGCCTCCTGCCAGCAGACACTCCTTTCCATCTCTCTGCCTGTCCTGTTCAATAGCAAAGACTCCCACACTCAAAGTGGTTCAGGACAGTAAGAGGAGAGCTTATGTGGGGATGATTCTGACTGCTGGCAATGTGAAATACTTAAGTTAATAGTTTCTCCCCACTCCTAATTCTCACTATATTATCTAGCTCTAGCAACTAAGATTAAACAAGGCAAATAGCACAAGAGAACTCTGCATCAGACTGTGAGATGTGCAGACTTCCTGCCCTCTGCAAGAAACTGCTGCCACCATCAGACTGTACAAACAAGAGGGGAAAAACTAATTTGCTTCTATATCAGGCAGACTGCCCTCAATCTGATCAGTAAAGCTGCTCTGATTCTGGCTGATATTTGGAAGAGAAAGCTCTGGCAGGCACAAGTCGATTTGCTTCAGACAAGTATGCAGCAAATACTCAGCAAGTGGAAGAGACCTAATACAGCCTTCCTGCTCTGTTAAGCCAATGGGCTAGTGTAAGAGAACCCAACTAGTATTGCCTTCCTCACCTGTTGTGTGGAGAAAGCAAATTCAGACCCTCTTGAAAAAAGGATGAAATGGGACTTGAAACAGTTTTAGCTGTGAAACTTCACGGAGCATCTTGTAAACAATGGCTGAGCAAAACAAAAGCAGCAGCCTGCAAAGCCAGTCTGATGGCAGGAGGGAGCAAGGTGTGAAAGCAGAGATGTAGATTAGGGCAGGCCTGTGCTAAATAACAGCAGCTGGAAGAGAGGAAGCTAGCTGAGGGATTTGGGAGAGGCAGCAGCCAGAGCACTGGTGCAGTCAAAGGACACTTACGTGAATGGATAAACCATGGCAGCTACTGAAGGCTCATCCCGGGAACAAACGTAATCAAAGTCCAGCATTCCTTGCACTGCCCGTGTCTGCATCCCCCAAATAATGGCTTTGGTGTGACGGCTGAAAAGTGTTGTAGCTTTACCTGCCCAGAGAAGGGAAGAAAACAAGACAAACACACCCAAAAAATGTACCTCTGTGAAGGACAAAAGTCATATGCCAAATGCCTGCTCAAAGTCTCCCAAATAAGCATGTTCCCTCCCTCCAGACCAGACCCAACAACTCAGCTGCAGAGGGTAGTAGCCACACCAGCCAAATTAAGGAAGAAACTGCAGATGAAGCAGCATCCCCCTTCCCAGGATTCTGGGCACAATAGCCAGGCTTTAGGTTTCATGGAAGGGGCAAGCGCCTCTTCCTCTCCTCAGAGAGGTCAACCATGTTCTCCTGCAACTGGGGGTTTTCTGCAAAGCCACAAAAGGAAACTTTTCCTTTTATTATTAATATATGGCCCATAAAGTCCTTGGGAGGACCACACAAGGCCTGGTACACATATCTGGAGGCCACAGCAGGAAATAGGGGAGGAATAGGGCAAAAATCATTTGCCTCCCTCTAGTTCTTTTTGATTTTGAGAATTCAGCAACTCTTGGGACAATCAGTTAATGCAACCCAAAACTTGGCTTGGGGCAGGGGGACAGAGTCACAGGAAAGGCAGTAGTTCAGCTAGTGAAGATGGACTAGTTGCTTGAAGTACATTTACATCGTTTGTCACAGCAAAACATTGAGTTTGACTCCCTTTGATTCCCCAGAGTTTGTTCCAAGACTCTTAAGAAGCCTGAGCTGATTCCTTAAATCGGAGCTGATCCAACTGCTGAGCACAACTCAGTTTTTCTGGCTTTGAATCGCAGGCAGAAAACGTTAAGGACAAGATACTCTTCTCTTCCTTTAACAAGAAATCGAGCACTAATTCCTCCAACCCTGCACGGTCACAGTTTAGATGAACTGCCACACGGCTTGTATTTAGGAAGCTCGCCTCCACTGAAAAAAAATACATTTTTCTTGCAGGTAACTGCAAGGTAGTAACACTCTTATCTATAGGAACAGGAAAACATAGGCCCAGGAAGGTCATGATTTTTGCCTAACATCACACAAGGAAGAACCTGCTCTGCCCTCCTCCTCCATTTCAAAGCACAATGGGAAAAGGGCTCAAGACTTCATTTTGTCCCCGATTCAGCATTCGTTCCTACCCAGCGCAGAGCTCAAGGACATATACGAATGCCCAGAACTTCACTGAGCACCACCTTTAATGGTTTGCTAAACTGATACGGCCACAGGAACACTTGGTTCTTTCGGAGACTTTTCTGTGCCCTCCAAGGCTCGTAACGCACGACATCCGTGTCAGTGGGCTTCCCTTTAGAACAAGGGCCCAGTTATTAGGAATAGTTAGTGATTCCTTCGTTTCAAAAAACATCCGAGAGAACAAAGCTTTGCACAACGTGCTGAGACCTTCTCCCTAACGATTATGGGAGAGAGAGAGAAAAAAAAAAAAAAAAAGAATTGAGACCTTGAGACCTGTCCCTCCCTCCCCCAGAAGTAATGAATCTCTTTTTGCAACCAGGCATGCAATCTGCACTTCAAAACCAGCTAAAGAATAGTGTGGTACCAACTACGTATGCTGGGCAGGAGGGAAGGGAAGGACCAGACAACACTGCAAACTTTTGGAGAGAGAAAACAGCAACGAAAACAAAACACTAAAAGTCAGCTGCCAGCAAGGCCAGACACATTCAGCTAGTCACACGTGTCCTACCTGGACCGGGTCTTGAAGCTGGGATTGAATCTGTTAAAGAGAGAATCACTCATGCAACAATATGACACAGTTGTCCACTGTCACCCAGCAGCTCACCAGGGCACTGGTGACAGGGTGCCATTATCTCCCTCCACCCACAGCACTCGGGGCTTCTCGCATTTGTTTTGGTTTAAAGCAACAAGTGTAGGAAAGCAGAGACTCCAAACCAAATGCCTTTTTTTCCTTCCCTGAGTACAGAGGAAAAAGCTACACAGCTCTTTTAATGGCAGGATTCTATGTTTCAAGATAAACACTCTGTTAATGGTGCCAGGCAGCTCTGAAACCCACCCTCACTGCACAGCGATACCAGAAAAAAAGGGCTGGGCAATACCAGCAAAATTGGCTTGTAGAGAAAAGCCAGGAGCATTCCCCATTGCACTTCCTCTCCATGTGCCTGGACGCCAAGCTCTGCATACTGCCATGCAAAAGGGTTTTGCTTCTCCCGAGGAAAACACATTTCAGGCCGAGGTGACAATTCCCTGCACTGTAAGCTCCACAGTTCAAATTTGCATGTGCAGTGCTTTAAAAAAATCGATTGGCAGAGTTCTGAATCCTGCTGCCATCGTGTCACACTGTCACAAACAAGATCAGTATCTCCTCACGTTTAAGGAAGGAGCAGGACAGGATGACATTCTCTCCCTGACCAATTTTACTATTGCTTTCCTCCCCCTATAAGCAAGCTGTTACCCAGTAAGGCTTCCAAAAGTACAACCAAAAGGCTGTCCAAGCTCTTGCAAAGCACCACACCAAGGACATTTCCTACAAACTTAAGTACAAAAAGCAGTAACCCCAGATCCTAGTTGTCTGAGGAAGAGGTCACAACTCCTGACCTGACATGGTTTTCAGCACTGCTTGTAGACGGTTCTCCCAGGAAGATGCACACACCATGGAAGGACTTGGAATAGCTACACAGTTCCAACAACATCCCACAACATCACCTCCCAAATTGTTAACCAAAAAGCAGGCCTCAGTTCAGCAACCACAGTCCAGAAACTCCAACCCATTTTCCACTGGCCTTACATGACAAGAGACAGGAAAGCTGGAACTCTCAAGTCACTGTTCCCTTGAAAGGGACATCCCAGGCTAAGGCTACTCTTCTCACCTTGTTTAAGCTAATAGTACACAGGTGACAACATTGTAAAAGCACTAAATAAATTAAAACAAAGACAGCTATCACAGAATTGTTTTTCTTTCTGACTGGAGAAAAGAGGAGTTAAATCTCTATTTTCCAGGTGAGCAGAACACACTAGGTCAGGCTCTCTTGACAATCTGCAGCAGAAAAGAACTGCTAGCAACCACACACAGTGCTGCACTTACCAAGAGGTGCTGTTGGCTTTGCCTTCTTGGCTGGAGCAATGTCATCTGCTCTGGACTCAGAAAAAGAAGCCGTTCTGCTTGGTGCCGGAGTCTGAAAGATTCAGAAGCCAAGTCAGTAGGAGACCGTGTCAAACACAGCCAGCGACAGGCTATTTTCTTTGTACAGTTGCGGCTTTCAAGCACTGCTGCAAGGCCTTACAACTGAGAGCAGCCAGAAGAATTTCCGCAAGAGGGGAACTCACCGAGGGGCTGCCGCTGGCGTTGAGGAGGAAGTTGGCAGTGTGAGCTGCGGCAGGAGGCTGGTTGGGGATCGGCCGGTGGCCGAGTGCCATGCCCACGATAGCAGTCATGTGGGTCTCTGTGCCGAAGACGTGGATGGGGATCCCGGTGGTCTTCCCTGGGGATGTGTGCAGAAACGGACAGGTTTGGGGGGGGGGAGGAAGGGAAGCAACAAGATGAGCTTCTGCTGAGAACATGAAGCCTTGAGAAGGCACATTAAAAAGCAGGGAGGAGAAATGAGGTAAGAACAAAGCTTAAGTGGATGGTTCTTACCCACTTCTCCCATGACACGCAGTCCTTCCTGGTAGTTTGGACCTCCCCTTCGCACAAAGATCCTCACCTCATGCTCCTTCAGAGGGCCTTGATAGTCTTTAATTGCTCTCACAATGCCCTAAGAAGGGAATATACAGGGTAAAACTGTACTACTGCGGGAACCTTTAGAAATGCTACCGCTCATGCAAGGCAGCAAAGACATTCTACCATCTCTGTCCCTAGCACACACTCCAATCCGTGCTCAAAAGTGACTGAGAAGACAAAAGTGTAGCCAGAGTTTCGTCTCTCTGCAGGGGAAGGAAAAGGGATCAAACTGCAGAAAAAAAAGCTTAAAGCCACAGAGCGCACACTGGGCTCATATTCAATAGTCACTTACTTTAAAAGTGGCTGCCACATTGGTGAAGTTAGCAATGCTGCCTCCAATGATTAGGATTTTACCTGAGGAAAGAAGCACTAAGTAAAATTACCTGTTTTAAGAACCGAGTTACTTCTAGACCATGAAGTAGTTGAGAACATGAAGTAAAGCAGTGCTGTAGTTTAGACTAACAAACAGTTCTGCTGAGAGGGTATTGAGCAAAGCCTAGATAAGAGTTTTATATCAAGCAGAAAGTTTTCTGGTAAGAATCTCTTGATCCACATTTATATTCTTTGTTGCATGGAAAAATACAAGTCCTGTCTCTGTAGTAAGAGCTGAAAAAAGCCCACTGCTACTGCATCTAGAAGGAAACAACACATTAACAAGCTCTTCCAGGCAGATCTAAACATAAAAATAGACCAGAATCCTTCAATTTTCCCTCTAAATGCACCTGCACATCTGAATGAATTTGAGCCACACACCCTTCCCAACTAGTTCATTACAATTGTTACAGCCCAAACTCCAGCATCTTTCTCACCTTCGGGGTGTTTCTCTCGGGTCATGAGGGAGAGAATAGTCTTAGCGTAGTCATAAGTTTGTTGCTCACTTGGGGCTCCTGAGTATTCACCGTAGTTTGCCAGTTCATTCACACCCCCCAGGTCACAAATGGTGTCACTGTAAGAAAAAGTCATTGAAGAGGTTACTCATTAGGGCCTTTAGAGTCACTTGAAAATTATAAAGCATTCCAAATTCCTAGAAAAGGGGTAAAGTAACAGTTTCTGGTACCTGTAAACCACAGAAGCTCCGCCACCAGCCACCATGGTCCAGATCCTGCCTTTGGGATTGAGAATAGTAAGTTTCAGGCTGGCTCCACTCTTGGCATCCAGATCAGCGATGTAGGCTTCCTGCAGACGGAGCAGAACGCAGTACTGAAAACTGAGAACTCCTTGCCTTTGGCCAACTACTACATCCTCTTTATAGGGCCAAAGGGATGCTGTGCCCAAGCTTCAGAGCTGTAGCACTCCCACATCTCCCCTTGATGGGGACTGGAATTACAAATGCGATTTCCATAAGGGAAGGAGACCCAGCTCATCTCTTAGGGTCCAGAGTTGATTGTGTTACATGTTCTTCAAGATGAACACTGAAAACAGAATGGATGAAGACAACTCAAAGGAGAAACTGGCTTGAGCATACACTCATATTCTGACTCTTGTTGGGCAAGATCAGACCCTCCAAAGAATACTTGCTGTCTTCACAAGGCAAGTCTCACCAAGCTGCACTGGCCTTTCCATTTTATCAGGCTTTTCCACCACAGCTCAGCAGCACCCACTTTCATGGCTCCACATACCAGAGTCACAAGAGAGGGGAGGGGAAAGAACGTGTCTCTCCCTCAATCAAAAGTCTCCCAACTGAAAAGTCTTGTTCTGACCTTGTCAGCAGCCTGAGACCAGAGGAAATTAACACGGGCACAGGCAAGGGCTACGCTCTGGCTGTGCTGCAGCCAGGAACACAGTCACCCAGAGCACTGTCATTTGGCTCACCACAGTGTCCCTGTCCCTAGTGGGCCTGCCTGTTGAAGCACTTTATTGGAAGTTCATTAACATTCTCACTGAGGACACTGACATCATAACCTTCACAGTGACTTGTGGAGGGATGATTCAGAGAGACTAAAACTGAACTAATCCATTAAAGAGCAAAATTGAGTTAAGTGTTGGCAAGCAGCATGCTACAGGGAGAGAAGCAGCTAAATGGATTTCTTGGCCCTGTTACAGAAACCTGCCCCGGTTTACACAATTATAATTATTAAAATGAAAAAAAAAAATCAGAAGGACAAAATTCCTTCTGGAGACAGTAAAAGGGCCACCTGCAGTAAGTACCAGCACAATTAAGGAAAGAGTTCTGCTTCCAACAGGATGAAACTGCTGGGAGCCTACGCATGAAGCAGCATCTGTGCTACTAGCAGTGCAAGTCTAGGTAATTCTGAGAGGGAATGGACACTTCTGAGCCTTAAAACAAAAAGCATGTCCTCAGGTCATTTCTCATTCTTTGCTTTCCAGGCCAACAGGTGAATTAACATCTTAATTTCCTCAAAAATCTTCAGGATGTGATTGTTGAGAGGATCTCGCTTGGATGTACACTCCTACAGCTTTTGCACCCAACTGGTGTCTTGTTCTCAGGAATTAAACTAAAACACTGAGGAAGCATCAGCCCACAAGCCTGCCAGCAACCAGTGCTCCTCCCAAAATAATAAGGTTGACAGGGAAGCAACACAAGCAAGAACCACATAAAGAAGACTCTACAAGTGCAGAGCTTCTGGCACATAATTCGATGAAGTTAAATATAAATCCCTACTTAAAAAAAAACCTCAGAGTTCTAAATAAACTGAAAGAAAATCCAAAGACAGCAACTAATCACAAATCAAAATGCTATTATGAGAAATACCCAACACTACACAGGTTTGCCCAGGCTCCATGCTCCGTTTATGAATGAGAACAGGAAAGTACTTGAAACATAGCAGCAAAACCCTCAGAGAGAGAGGATAACCCCAGTGTCATACTCACAGTGACAAGGATCTCTGTGCTCGGCAGGTATGGGGGGATACGGGGATATGGGCCCAAGGGGTTGTCTACTTGCCTCCGGGTAAGCTTCCCTGCCAAAGGGAGGGGGGAATTCCACATCCCCCCACTTCACTTTGCAGATGTAGTCGGCGGTCGCATCGATCTTCGCAGCCAGATCGAGGATGTAGACACCATCATTGGTTACAACTGCATTTGAGAAACAACAGACTTGGCTGCATCTTGTACAGAGGGAAACTTTTTTTTTTTTTTAGCAAGTCCATAAAGCAGCAGCCATGCAGAGATCATCACATTTGTCCCTCTATCTCTGCCCTTGTTATTTAACAATGTTTACCAAACCCTGAGAAGTCTCTTAAGAATCAACTACTGACCACAGTCACGGACCAGGCTCAAGCTCAGATGCTGTTTTGCTCTGATTCAACAGAGCAATTTCGATGTTCTTCACCTCTGCCTCAACATCAGTATCAGAAGTTTTTGTTTATACCAGGAAATCAGATAGCAGAACAGCACCTACTAACTGTCCCCCTTTTGGATTCATGTAACTGAATGCTCCAAGAGATATCACAGTTACTTTCATAGTTCTTCTGCAACACCACCTAATACTTTTAGGAACTACATAAACCACAGAAGAGTAAAATATGCATTTCAATATTTTAAAACAGATGAACAGGAAGTCCTGCATCTGGGCTCTAAAAAGCATCAATTACCTAATGGATTGATCTCAAGGTATGTGAAATACAGATCTTCATAAAGGTTGAACAGGCCAGAGATGAAACTAGCCAAGATACTGGAAGGGGAAAAAAAAATAAAGATTAATTATAGCAGCCAAATATAAAATACAGCCTGCTCTGCTTCATTTGTATTAGTGGCCAACTGCAAATTTAGTCTGTATCAATTTATTTCACTCTCATTCATCTTCTCTGGAAGAAGCCTAGGTGATGACTCAAGGAAAGGAAGACCTTGATGACTCATCTTAATTACACTCCACCAGACTCCTGAGAACACAGTTGCTCAACTATCATATGGATGTTCAATCTATTTAATCTCAGGGACTGAAATAATGTCAGACATGCATCTTTGTCACATCTAAGATTCATTAGGTGGGATGGGGAAGGGACTGGAATAAACTGCATCAGCGACAGGATACTTCAGCCTTTTATTGCCAAACAAAGCCAATCATGACGACTATAGGAATTTAAAGGAAATGTAAAGTTGGGACCTACTGTTCAGTCTGCAGTAAGCTTAGAAACATCTAAGAAAATATTCTCTTGAAGTAGCCAAATCGGGTAAGACACAATACATTCCTGAATTAGTAACCATATTCCCATCACATTACCATTGCTAAATAAGTGAAACTTCTATCTCTGCATGAAGGATCTAGATGCTATCCACGTCCCTGACACCGCACAGGTCAAGGCTCTGCTAGACTGCACAGAGTGCTCCTGTCAAGCAACGTCTCAAAGTGCCACCAACACTTGTTTTCCATTCTCCAAGAGGCTCAGATAATGTCAAAAACTTGACTTTATGATGCATGGCACATTCTTGAGAGCAACAAAAAGGTCAGGAGAGTGACTGTTCGGATGGAACACTGTGAAAGGAAGATGCACTTAAAAAATGGGGGGGAGGAAGGTGTTTCGGGGCAGCTAGGAGTGCACAGAGCTGACAGGGTACCAGACATCCCTACTTACTCTTTTTTATTTGCTGGTGCATGCTGCAGGAGATGCTTCTTTATATCCGATTCACTCAGCTTTTCATCCACACCCACGAGCAACTTCTGAGCTTTGGCATCAACATCTCCCACATCCACACCTCCTTCATGGTAGAAAAGGACATAATCTCCCTCACGGGCAGCATATATGCACACGTAGAACTCTTCTTCCTGCAGGACAAGAATAAGCCACATGAGGAGCACCTGCAAAGAGCCTGCAGCAGCAGCACGCGGGGCAGGGTAAGCTGCCAGGGAGGAGGCAGCAGGGCACATTTCTGGGTTTTCCGAGAAAAAGTGGCAAAATCAAACAGACAGTGCTGGCCTGGGAGGGGAGGTGGAGGGCCCAGCACGCTTCACCCTGGAAAAATCTGCCACAGTGGCAGCACGTTCCACTTGCAGGAAGAAACCACCACTGCTCCCATCTTGCACAACTGAAGTACAAACCTGAGACGCTGGCTTAGCTGCCAGCACCATCCTTCCCTGGGTGCAGGGAAAGCACCTACACCTCAGCTAATGGTGCTTTACCCAAAGCCATGACAGAGGATGAAGATGTCACCAGCACAAAGTGGGACATCTCCCACGAGCAATTTGCTGTTTACACATGGGAGCATCAGGGGCGAGCAGCAGGAAGCTGCCTTTTCCCTGGCAGCTGGGCCCTCCTCATGGGATCTGAGCCACTGCGAACAGCAAGAGCAACCAACACAGTTCCTAACAAGTCTTTGCAAGGACAAACACTGCACATCCACGTGGCTCTGACAATGTGCATCAGTCCCGGCAGCTTGACGGCACACTCCCGAGCCTTCACTTTCTCCACTACATCAATCTGTCTGAGCAACATGCAAGTCACAAAAGATTTAAAAGCACTTTTTTAATGCTCTAATTGAGATACAAACCTGTTTGTGGGGGACGAAGGGCTCAATCAAGAAATTCTTCAAGACTCCCTTAGCATTAGCAATCTGTAGGCAGAATACAAGAGAGACACCAATAAATTCTTATCCAATACTTACATTTATGACAGCATAAGACGTGCTTTGAGAATTAATTAACATTGCTCTGAGTAAAATCACGTCCCCCCAAGCATCTCTCCAACATGTATCCTGGGAAGCCAGCTCTGTATCAGGCCCTGCTGCTGCCCCACGCAGGGCTGGTTCCTGCACTTCCAAGCTAGACAGCAAGGGGCCCAGGAGTCATCCTGGAAGC
The DNA here is from genome assembly GCA_013398735.1 of Nothocercus julius. Taxonomy (NCBI): domain Eukaryota; kingdom Metazoa; phylum Chordata; class Aves; order Tinamiformes; family Tinamidae; genus Nothocercus; species Nothocercus julius. The sequence continues at coordinate 380,868 of VZSV01000311.1, forward strand.
TGCTGGTGACCAGGGAAGACCTTCAGCCTCCTCTCTGCAGCAGCAGAGGACACACGAAGGGCCTGAGAGCTGTTCTGCACAGGGGCATTCCTGCTATCTAAAACCAAGTGTCCTGGCTAAAGGAACACTCTTCCATATGCCATTATAGATGCTCTGCTCCTGAAGATGCTGCTTCGGGAGCCAATATCATGGACTACCCCAAGTATTTGGCACAGTCTTGCCTTGTATGAGGTTATGCTCAGCAGTTATTTCAACATCCGCTGTTTTCCTGTGGAGCAGGTGCTTGCTGCTCTTTCATAACAGCCTCCCAGCCAGCCTCACTGTGCATCAATCACTACAGGGGCAAAGCACTGTCTCCTTGAGACAAAACCCCACCAGCTCCTGGGCCACAGCTGGCAAGATAGCAGGCAGTTCTTCATCATTAGCATTGCAGTAGCATTCCCAGAAGAATAAATCTTACAAGCCAGCACCAAGTTAAAATAAGGACTTGAAACATCATTTGGTCTTCAGCCAAAACATACTGGCTGGCTACAGCAAGAGGACAGCTTTATGACAGTTTTTATACCTGTCTTGTTATATCTGCCTGGGGTATTAATGTGAAGTAGCTTCACAGTCCAGTTAGACAGCACTTGAGCTATCAGCTGCTGACTCCCAAGCGAAAGGGATTTTCAGAACAGCACCAGTTCCTGCTGAGCTCTCATGGCACAAGCCCCATGGAGCTCACGGGGCAGCAGATGGTATGCGGGGCACGACCTTACCAGGACTAAAGAAATACCCGTGCACCAGGATCCACGATGCAAGCAGACAGAAAAACACAAAACCTCTCATGCTTTTGCTGCTGCTTGTGGCTAGTACTCACCGTGGTTTCATGGCCCAGGCGCTGTTTCAGCCAAACTTTCACCTCATCCAGAGTGAGATTAATTCCAACCAGCCCAAGCTTCCCACGCCGCTTTATTAGCTGATCTGGTTTCACCACAAGGCGCTGCAATATCATGCAAAAAAGGATTAAGAGACAGAAATTGATTTTGGTGAGAGATTCTCTGCAGATGGTGAATCTCAAAGTTAAGTAAGTTCTCTGGAGAACCCCTGAGAGTGTGCTGTAATCTCTCGGCTGGTGGCTAATGTGCTGCAGTTAAGCAAATGCATCTCTAGGTACAACATGCCTGCAGAGTTTTGCTCCGTGCTTTGAGAAGAAGCTGCCTTATTTCTCCTCTGAGGTGCCTGTGTATCAGCACAGCCTGAGCTGCCAGGTCTGGATTTCTGCAGCTTTGATAACAACTCTTTCAACACAAGTGTTGAGACAACTGTGTTTGCCTACTCCCTTTGTATGAGGGCTCACGCTGAACATGCTCCGTTTTGCAAACCATTTTCATAAGATACATCATGGAATTGGTATCGCTCTGTAAGCAGAGGCTCACAAAGAAAGGCTGTTACAGAGACATGGAAAGCCACCCACAAGCACAGCCACCTGATTATGAACCCATCTGCTACGCCTGAGACCAGCTACAATCAAGCATCATGCACACACTACAAGGTTACTGTGTTGTAGCTGACTGTCATTGACTCTTTGTAAGATATCTAAAAAAAAATGTACGTATGTAAACATTTTCCTGAGCTTGCAAATACCACTTTTGCTGAGAAATGGGTGTTGCTCTCCTACACAGCCAGTTAAATCCTGGAAATTTTGCAACTTAACAATACAGAGCCAAAACCCAACATGTTGCAGAGCACAGGGACAGTGATGTATCTGCGGAGTTGACCCTGCGGCCCTTCTGACAACCCAGGAGTTTCTCTCAAGGACCAGGCACTGTCCTTGCTCTCCTACAGCTTTCTGCAATCTTTTAAAAAGCCTTACTGATATTTTCCTATTTTCACCAAACTCTCACAGCTGAGCAGAGAGAATTCAAATTACTGATTGATAGAAACCCAGCAATAAGTAAGTAAAAGATTCCTGTTCTGCTAACTGGTGACTTAATATAATTAACCACTGGAAAGGGGCCAGGGTGGACAGCTAATAAAAGGAGCTCTGGAAATAGGTTCTCTGCAGAAAATGCACTGCTATGAAGCACAAAGAAAACACCAGCTGACATCTTAAGAGCACATGGCTCTCTTGCTCTGCCTGAATTAGCCCAGACTAACTCCTTCATAGTTATTGCAGCAGCTCCCAACTTGCCAGCATCTCTGCTGATGTATTTCGCTAAGTCCTCAAGTGAATTTTACAATCACAGCCCTGAAACAACAGCCCTGAGCAGGGTATGTTTCCTCATCACATTGCAAATGAGCGCTGCAGGTAGAAGGGACGAGCGGCGCTGAGCAGGGCCCGGTGCGGCCGGTCCCGGCCGCTCTCCTCACCTCGCTCAGGAGCCACGGGTGTTCCTGCACAAGCCGGGACCAGTCGGTGTCCGCGGTGACCCGCGCATACTTGAAGCGGTTCTGGATAGCAGAGGATGTGCAGATGTACTTGTACAAAAACTCCTTCCCGGTCTGCTCCGAGATGGCCTTGGCGGACATGGCTGCCTAGTCTGCATGGAAAACAGTCCGTTAGATGCACTCAGAAGAGAGGGCAGTTCTCATGGATACCTCCCGTGCACCTGCTCCAGTGCAAAAACAAAGCACACAGAATGAAGGCTGGGATTCGCTTTTTTAAATAAGCCTATAAACCTCACCTGATCAAGGAAGAGCTACCCCACACTGCCCCAGATCTGTTTTTTCAAGAATTGTGGAAAGCAAGCAAGATGTTGGAAAATTCTGATTAGTCCCCTTTTGAGGAATGGCCTCATACCACTCTGCCACCTCATCATACAGCAGCACAGAGTACGGACACACCCTATACTAAATTTGTGCCACGCTGCTCAAAACTTTCCACTACAACGTCTGCTTTTAAGAAATGCCATTTCTGGGATCTACTCCCTGTACCAGGTTACCTGCTGGTATTTATTCTGCCTGGTAGGAAGCTGGAACATCCTTGCTTTCCAAGCCCCTACAAGTCCATCAACTGCCTCCTCTACAGGAGGCTAAAGGCCAAGTCCAGAGAAAGACAGTGTCACATTTCACTGCAGTAAAAGCAGATGGAAAAGGAAGGTGGCAAAAACGACAAATGCATTTCTTAACAACAAAGTATGCTGTATTTCTCCAAGGTTACACAGAGATCTTGAACAACATGACAGATTTTGAATCTGCATCTACAAATTAAAACAGTCACGTTCATGGTAGTTATGTCAATGACCATTAAGTGTCCGCAACTGTGGGAAACTGGACCCAAAAACCCAGAATAACATTCACAGTCTTATTAAAGGCAGCCAAAAGAAAACTCAAACAGTTGGAACAGCCAGGACACAAATGGGACTGCTTGAACACAGGGACACAAAATGCACAGGCCTCCCTGTCCAGCGAGGGACTCGGAACCACTCGCCTCCAACCACAGCAACCTGCTTTACCCCATCCACACTGTGCTGCTCCTCTTTCTCCCCCAGTTTCATCACCTCCTTTCTGCAGTAACACTACTGGCACAAAGACAGAAAACCTAGAGGATCATTATAACAGGGACACATGAAAACAACAAAATCCTTGTGGGATGTGAACCATCCCATGGCAATGGAGCAGCAGGATGAGGCATTTCTACCCTTAATTTCTGATGCTTCACCAAGAAATTTCTCAATACATTAGCAAGTCTTTAATCACATCCCTTGCTCAGTTCTGCAGCTGCTCCTAGCCTGCCATTCCCAGGGGACAGACAGCCCAGAATAAATGCTTCAGCCTACCAAAATGCTTCAGCCTCCCGAGCTGCTAAGCTAAAGAGATCAGCAGGAAAAAATCCACAGGGCATCAGCAGTTCCCAGCTCAGCGCTCAGGCAGGCAGGCGCAGTCACTCCAGTAACTGGTTGCATCCACGTCTCTGCAAACACAAGGCAACAGCCTGGACTGCAAGTCAGCATGGGACGGGGAACTGGGATCATCACCGTTTCCCAACACCGGGGCCTCACATCTGTCACAGGTGATCTTATCTTCCAGCACACTGAGCACCGGCAGCACCAACCAACACCAATGAGCAGCTGATGCACCACTAAGAAAACCAAGCGGAAAAGAAAACAGCAATACCCTTTCTCCTTAAGAAATAGGAACCACAGCACAATGTTCTCTTCTATGGATCCATTCACTGGCTGACACTGCCCTGTCCACCATTCATTAAGTGAAACTATGAACTGCAGTTGTCTTAGGACTTCAGGTCCCAAATCTTGTGCACTTTGAGGTACAGGGGCCATCCTTGAGCACAGAAGACGCTCTCCCGAATGTTCAAGAGGTTCTGCAGAGGGAACATCATGTCCCACGACTGTTTGCACAGGTGAATCTCTGCTGTAGGAATAAGTTACTTGCAGAAGCATCACCGATTTCTGCAATGGAATTGCATTACATTTACCAATTGCTCCAAAACAAACAGCTTCCCTGCAACAAGTTAGCTTTACATAATCATCCACAGCCATCTAGCTAAAAAGACCTTTTTTCTTCCTCCAGTCCTCCCTAGCAAGCCCAGAGGCTGCAGCACAAACAGATCAGGTTACCTGTCCTGGGGTACAAGGAGCACTTGCTTCCCTAGAATGTCACCTGCCAAATATGCCAAAAAAATTGTTCTTGAGCAAAGTTTCTCAAGTGCACTAGCAAACAAAGAAAGAAAGATTCTCGGTGTGATGGCGGCAAGCTAGACAAGGATTAAAGAGCTTGATGCTGTTGTGTTTGCTGAACACAACTGATGTGTCTGCCCTGGTAAATCAGGGAGTAACCGAAGAAAAATACAAAGCAAAAAAGGGACGGAGAGAGAGATGGGGAAACTGGAGAAGGCAGCAAAAATAGAATCAGCGTAAAGTCAAAGGACTGTACAAGGAGAGATAACACAGTGCAGCACTGCTCACTGAAAAAAAAAAAAAGTTGGTTCCAGGGAAAAATAAAGACCTGGAGCTAGTCTGTGCTTCTTCCAGCACTCGCTGCTCACAGAGGTGTAACGGCGAGAGCATCGCCGGCTCTCAGCACCCGCGGGCACAGACGCGGCTACCGCGCAGAGCTGCCCTCGACGGGGCAGAGCAGCACCCGTACGAGGGGCTTCCTCGCACCCAGCTCCGCTGGTGGGCACCGCGCTCGGCTCCTCCCGAGCACAAGCGCTGCCTCCTCGGAGCTTCACGCCCTCTCCGCGAGGGCTGTGTCAACAGAGCCGCCCTCCTTCCAGCCCGGTCACTCATTAACGCAGCTCCTGAGCGGCCCACGTTGGGTTACGTCAGCTCCAGCTGGCAAAGGGGCCGGCATCGTGCGGAGGGCCCGGAGGCTGCGTGGCGCCCGCCCGGGCTTGCGGAACAGGGGAGCTCCATGGTGGGTGTGATGAAACCCGGCAGCGCGTGGGCCAGCGCAGCCTCCTGCCCTCCACGGGGATGACAGGCGACCTGCACGGAGCCTCGGGGACCCAAACAGGGCGGGGAGGGAGGCAGAGTCGATTTAGCGCTGCTTAATGGAGAGGCTCCGAACGACCCAAACTACCGGCCGTGCAGCGCGGTAGCCGGGAGCCCGGCTTTAAAGGCCGGGCTGCTCTGCGGCTTGGGGCACGGCTGCTGCTCCAGGCTCTGCCCATCGCCCGGGGGCTGGACAGCGGCAGGTCCATCCCGGCGCTGCAGCCGGCACCGCTGCTCCTTCAGGAGGGGTTAAAGAAAGGCAGTAACGAGAACATCCTCCGAAAATCCCCTCCACCGCCACCCGCACCCCCACACGCCGCCGGCTCCTTCCGACCGGCGCAGAGCGGGGCTCGAACGGAACTCGGGACACCGGGGCGGGGCCCCCGGGCGCCCAACGCGACGAGGGAGCGGGACGGGCGCGGAGCCCCGCGCAGCCCCGCGGAGCGAGGCACCAGGCACTTTCCCGC
>VZSV01000311.1:387421-398483 GCA_013398735.1 Nothocercus julius
GCCCATCACCCCCATGTCACCCCCGTGTCACCCTCGTGCCACCCGCCCGCCCACATTGCCAGACTGTCCCCCTGCCGCCAGCCTGCCCTGGGCCCGCTGCCCGAGCCGCCTTGTGTCCTGCTGCGCTCCCTGTCATCCCCCCTCCATGTCCCCCAGGACCTCCCTGGCAAATAGGGCTCAGGGGCCGGTGCCCCCCGAGCGGCTCCGGCATGTCCAGAGCAGCCGCGGGGGAGGCCCCAGCCTCCCCTCCCTGGGAATAGGGTCCCGCTGGCCTCCCCATCCCAGTGCTGTGTCCCTCCTGGCGCAGCAGCCCAGCCCGAGGCCCCGTCATCGCGTCCCTTCCCGAACCCAGCGTGCACCCCCCTTGCAGGGAAGTCCGGCTCCGGTGCTCCATGCAGGAGCGTCGTTGGAGCAGGATGCACCCGGCCGGCCCCGCTGCGTCACCCGCTGGAACAAAACGGCCTCCGAATTCCCGGCGGAGAGGCTGGAGCGAAGAGGAAGCCACGGGCGGCGGCCTCCCCCCCTCGCCGCTCAGCGCTGTGGCCTCCGCAGGCCCCAGTGGCCACACGGGGCTGCCTGGTAGCCGAGATGGTCGCCAAACCACAGTGCCGGGAGAACACAGGACACGGGGACATGGGGCAGGGTGGTCCCCAATCACGCTGCAGGGTTAACATGGGGACATGGGGCAGGACAGTCCCTAAATCACGATGCCAGGGAGAACACGGGCACACGGCGACACGGGCACACGGGGCAGGGCGGTCCCTACATCTCGCTGCCGGGAGGGGGTGACACGGGGACACGGGGACACGGGGACACGGGGCAGGACCCCCACCCACCCTGCCCTCCCGCGCGCGGCCTCGCGGCGCCAGGGGGCGCCCAAACCGCGGCGGGGCGGAGCGGGGCGGTGACAACGCGGCCGTGGGGGCGGAAGCCGCCGTTGCCAGGCAGCCGTTGCCAGGCGCCGGCGACGACGCGAGGCCGGGCCGGGCCGCGGGATGGTGGAGGCCGCGGCCGAGGTGCCGCCCGGCACCTTCCCCAACTTCGTGGCCGAGGGGACCCTGCTGGTCCGGCGGGGCGAGCACGACAAGGCGCTGCCCTGCTTCACCAACGTGCGTGAGGGGCTGCCCGGGGCACCCGCCACAGCGCGGGGCCTGCGGAGGTGGCCCCAGGGGGTCACAGGCCGGGGAGGTGACCCAGGGGGGACACAGGCTGGGGAGGTGACCCAGGGTAGGGACAGGGCCTGGGGAGGTGACTCCAAGCCCCACGCAGCCCTGGAGCAGGTTGCATCCACGTCCCTCCCCTGTTTCAGGCGCTGCTGCTGCGGCCCGGTGACAAGCAGTGCCTCGTTGCTCGCTCAAAGTGTTACCTTAAACTTGGAGACACGGAAAATTCCCTGAAGGACGCGGAAGCCTCTCTGCAAAATGACAAAACGTTCTCCAAGGTAAAGAGCGCGATGGGGCAGGAGAGTCCGCGGTGGGTGGGGGGCAAAGACAGGGATTTCGTCTGTGTGAAACTCTGGGCATTATGGAGAAACTCACTTCTGCCTGGCAAGAAAGTTATTGAAGTCTCCAGTGTCTTCTTTTTTAAATGTCATTTCAGGGACTTTATCAAAAAGCCGAGACCCTCTACACCATGGGTGACTTTGAATTCGCGCTCGTGTTTTATCACCGAGGCTACAGACTACGTCCGGAACTACAGAAATTCAGACTGGGTATCCAGAAGTGCCAGGAGGCCATTGTGAACTGCATCGGAAGTAAGAGCTGCCCTTCACGGTGCTTACAGGCACAGCCAGACGCTGCCCACTTGTAGCTGGTGCCGTATTGGCTCTGCAAAGGACCCGAGGACCTGGCAGCGGTGGAGCCTCCTGGCTCCTGGGTTCACATGCTCAGTAATTCTTCTCAGTTGAATACAGGAGCCACCAAGCAGGGCACAGCCCTGTTCTTGGTTTGGGGTTTTTTGGGGGTGGGCAGATCGCCCATGCATATACAATATGTATTAACTTCAGTTATGACAGTAAATTATCACCTGGTTACTGCATTTCTAAAGTCACCATGAAAATATTCTAGGCAATAGAGAAGAAAGCAGCACATCCACTTAATGCCCAACTGCTCATCTTTCTGCTCCTATCCTATTGATTACGGAATCCATTTGGAGATCTTTATCTCCATATTAAAACTTCTTAGTGAAGTTCGCCTTGCTACCTGGGTGACCACTCTGGGATCCTGATCCTTCTCCAATTTATGTTGCATAAGAGCAGTGAAACTGTTGACGGTTGCAGTGGAGCAATGGAGCGCTGCTTTCATAATTTCTGGCTTAGCTCACAGCACTCTGTCCTGCAGGAGACAGGAAAGGCCAAGGACCTCGTGATGTTCAAAGCAAAGCCAGCCCTTGGCCCTCTCTCTCCCCGCGGTTTTTCTCTCGGCGCTGCTCTCCCTTGCGGACAAGCAGGGCCACAATGCACCCCCTGGCAGACGCAGCTCGCACGGGGCTGCCGCCTGCCACAAACGCCCCTGGCGCCTGCACAGCCCGGCCAAGCTGCTGCCAAACCTGCCGAGCGGGTCGGGAGCCCTTCCCGCCTATCCCTGCACGGATCCGGGACACACCCTGCCGCACACCCACACGTAGGCCGGCACCGTGGGCTGTTTAGGTGCCTCACTCTCGGTGAAATCAGTTTCAACATTTCAGTCCACCTCCGGTGCAACGGATTAGCTTCATGCCACGGTTGCAGCAAAGCCTGAGGCTTTTTCTTATGTGATGTTCTTTGGGAAAGCAGATAGGGGAGGTGCCAGATTAGGCTTTTTTCCCCCATTGCTGCTGCTTTTTTAGCTTAATCCAAGTATCCAGATATCGTTGCAATTCTCAGTTAAAATGCTTGCTGGGCTTGATATGTTGAGCTAAGCGCTTTGAGCATCTGGGCTGTGGACAAGTGAACAGATAAAAACCAAGACATTTTTAATGAAGCTGTAGCTCCTATATACAGGGGAGGGGAAAACAAACAAACAGCAACAACAAAAGAAAAACAAACCAAAAAAAAAGAATGCTGTTGGCATTGGATCTGGATGTTTAAATAGATGGAAAATGCACATATGTTAACAGGGCACCCCCCCCAAGCTGCTTTACTGAGTCTGCTTTGCTTGGCAGACTCAGAAGCACCTGCCTTCCCCGTGTACTCACATCGCTGATCCTGGCCCCGCTGCCTCATTGGCTACAGCAGCATTTGAAGATCCTTTTTTTTTTTTTTTTTTTTCCTTCTGCCCAGGCCAAGATAAAGAGCTGCTTTTCACTGCTCCTGCACAGCCAGAATGCATTGTGAACAGCAGAAAAGGGAGGCACAGTGAAAATGAAATAGGATTTTTGCCATTATATCAATGCAAAAACACTTTAAAATACCTCTGCATTGCTGAAGATACTTTTGAGCTTTTTCCCCATTTTAAATCTTAGAAGAACACGTCATCCTCCTGTCGATGCCGCCATGCAGGATGTAGCATCTGTCTGTGTCAGGGTTCTCATTGTGATGGGAGCCCCAGTGCCAACAGAAAACAATAATTAAAATCCAGAGGAGAGCAGCATTTATGAGCTGTAATCCCTGCTTAAAGAACTGACATCCATTTGTATTTCAAATGAAAGAATTAGTAGAAATCTTTATCTGAAGCAGGTCTGACACATTTACAGCCATTTTCATTTCTAGAGCTCTGCATTGCAATTCTTCAACACTAACAAATATGTTCTTTATATTTGCAGGTCCTTCCTCAGTTAAATTGGAGAATAATGAGGACATCTGCTTTTTAAGCAGGCAGGCAGAGGTACAGTGGAAGAGCTCTTGTTTTGGTAGCTAACGAGAGTTATTATAATGCTAATGCTCTCTGCAAATAGGCACTACAGGATTAATAGTTTCTGTAGCAACGTGCGCGGGATACGGCTGGTCTGGTGAAGCATTCTGAGCACAGGGAGCACGCTGATCCTTTATGAGAGTATTTATGCACCTGTTTTTAATGGACTTTTGGCTCTGTTTGCACAAAATATAAAGGAGAATGCAGAAAGGCAGGGAAGAGCAACCAAGGAGAAACAAATTTCTCTACCAGCCTGACTGTTCCTAAAGGGAGATCACCCAACCAAAGGTAATAAGTAACAGCACTGAGATCAGAGCCAGAGTACATCTATCTACATTATTTACTTTGGTTTTACCTGACGTTTAAGGTTCACATTTTTGATACTGGCACTTTCTCAATTGCTTAATTTAGAGGTGCTCTCCTGAAGCAGCACCTTGTTCCTCCGTGGCGCCAAGCACACGCACCTCCCTTCGAGGTTGGTGCTGAAAACGCTCGTCCCTTCTTTCAGCTGCAATTATGGGTACTCAGTGGTTAGAATAATTTGTACAAAGGGGACTAAAGATAGGTACCGTAATTGCAGGAATTTTGCCTGTGAAGCTTTATAAATACTCTCAGAAGCCCTGGCTGTTAAAGCCTCTTTGATTTTGGGGACAACGAGACCTGCCAATCCCACAAGGTTAACGGGCGGCTGCCGCACTGGCCGGGAACCCTCTAGGACAGTGCGAGACACTGTGCTCAGACAGCAGCGCTCTGCTCTTCCTACAATGCCCCTCCTGTTCTTGCAAGTGAGAGAGCACGTTTGGGTTCAAAATTTCAATTGCTCACGACTAAAGCAATTGGCCTGACTTCCTGTTTTTACTTAAAATTAATTTGACCTATACAGAGTGTAAAGAGAATTCTAAAAGCCAGGCCTTTCCTCCTAATGCTAACGCTCCCTGCTTGTCTCCTCGACTAATTTGATTTTCTTCATTGCTATAGAGCAGAAAAGCACAACAGAAACTCCAAATCAAACTGACCAAGGATCAAAAGCGGATGAGCAAACAGGAGCATGTGAGGAATCCACAAACGGAGCGACAGCTTCTTGGAGAGCTTTATGCTGACAAGGCCTTCCTAGAAAAGCTGCTCAAGGATGAAGGTCTTTCTCCAGTGTATTCTCCAAATGTTCCTTCTATGCAGTTTCTTGATTCTTTTCCCCCTTCTTTTATATCCTATGACTGCTCTTCCCTATTTGCATCACAGCTCACATATCACACAATGATACAGTGGTCCTGAGAGAGGGAGATGTCTGGAGAGTACAGTAATTCTGGAGCCAGATCCAATTTTCATATTTATGTGTGACACGCTTCCTTCCTAATGAAATAGCATTTTTTTCCAGTGGACAGTTTAGCAGCAAATCAACTCAAAGCAATCTATGCTGATGAAATCAAAAGCAGAAATCTTATAATTACAAATGATTTCATTTCTGAAAAAAAAAAACCATTGCTAATAAGATCATACCTATTGAGTTTCATTATACATGCTGTTACAGTTAAGATGCAGGATTCAGACAAGAATCATATTTTTGAATTTGGTACAGAGGTGATTCTCATATAGTCATTTTTTCTAGGAAACCACTTCCCCAGTAACAGAAGAATGATTAAAGATCTAGTCTATTGGCAGCTTTTATATTATTAATAACAGTAACACTGTATGCGGGCTATCTGGTTTCCAGGCATGTAAAAACCCACTCAATTTCCATTGCAATTTAGCCCACACACTTTATTGTGTTCAAGTGCCATTTAACTACAAATGGGTCTGCCCAGGGAAACCGCTTCCCGCGGAGCTGTTCCATCCTGGAGGGCTGTGCTCACTCACCCCAGCTGGCTCCAGGTAGGGAGGCCTCTTCTTGCCTCTGTCCGCAGGGAAGGCAGCAGCTCTAGGGGCAGGGAACAACAGCTCCGGCTCTCTAACACACATGGGCAAAACAAGAGAAGTTTTCCCTAACCTCTCCCCCAAAGCCACGCTGGTTCCAAGGAGCAGAGCTCCTGGGATTCTCTATTGTAGAAGCGTTTCCAGACACTCTCCCTCCACTGAACTGCAACTTCATTCAGCACAGACATTAATCCTCTCCTGGGTTCTACCATCTTGTATTTTCAGACTTGATGAAGAGCAGCACAAAGCAGGGGATCAAAGTAAAGGACCTGGTTTTGGGTGGCATTACCTACCTGAACACACGCACTGAATTCTGGCAGCAGCAGAAACCTATTTATGCCCGAGTGAGGGAGCGCAAGCTCAGGCAGCAAAGGTGGATCCGAGACAAGAAGCGAAAACCAGATGAAGTTGCCAGATATATTGTGAAGAGTATGGAAGACATTGAAATGTGTATGTATCCTGCCTGAAGGCAGTAAGAAAATCATGACTGGTTTATGCAGCTAGTTGCTGTAGAAATTACAAAGTAGGACAACAGAAGCAGTGCAATTACTAACAAACAGTACCAGGCAGTTTTTGAAAGTATCTGTTTTTAGGTTTTTCACCTTTCCCAAGGTAGTGCTTTGAGATACAGAATCCAATGCACTTTTTTTTTTTTTTCTTATATTTTTCTGTATTGAGGTCTTGCTAACTGCTTTTCAGATCAACACTCAAAGCCAGCCAGGCCAGGCAAGAGAAAGTGAGCCATTACTGCCCTTCGGTTCAGTTTGATTACAACAGCTTGGTGCAGGCAATGACAGAACCATCCTGCAGTCTAATCCCCGTAGCACTGCAACCAGCTGGATACAATCAGCAGCTCACCAGGAAAGTGCAAGGAACTAATGTAGGAGATAAAACCAAAGTACCGCAGGTAGTTCCTCATCTCCAGGACCAGGCTGTCCATGAAGCACTAAGAGCAGTAACCCTTCCCAAGCTGTTTCAGAGTCCTACAAAGTTGCTGTTATTCTTGCTTCCCAAATACTGCTGTGTCCACACACTAGCACTAAACTCTGCTCTTTATCTCTAGTGCTGGCCGGCGGCTCCCCAGAGGAAAGCTTGAAGAAAGCGGAGCACGTGCTGAAGACAATACAAGGGTGGTCAGACAAGGAGGTGCCCAACAAGAATGAACTGATTGGAAACCTCCACAACTGCATGGGGAATGCTCAGATGGAGATGGGCCACATGGATGCAGCTCTGCAAAGCCACCAAACAGATCTGGAGCTTGCCAGGCAGAAGTAAGTGCTGAGAAGGTCCAGTGGATGGGGAAAATCCTGCGTGCAGAGGAAAATCTCTCTGCCTAGATGTTTTAGAATCAGGTAATGGAATTCCCACCTGGGCATTTCACAGGGCAATGCATTCAGATGCTGCGCAAGTGTCATTGGCCCTAGGAACTTCCTATCCTTGCTGTTTAAAAATAAGGGAACTGAAGCAGATTTTTAAAGGATCTGTCCCAAATGACATGTCAAAATCTGTTTAAGCCAAGCAAAACAAGAACACAAATCCCAGACTCAGCACTTTAATCTGCACTGCCTTCTCAGAAGGGTCTGGTTCTGATTCTTATACAGCTTTCTCCTAAAATCATTTGCACTCAAACCACAATGGTACATGTGAAATATTCATCTAAGAGGCATGAGTTACCTGCTCATACAGAAAATCTACTTCAGCCTTTCAGCTGAAACAAACCAGAGCAGAACAGTCTTAGAAATTAGTAAACTAATTTTTCAATGCACGTGGGAAAACCCTGGATAGTTGCTTGGAATAGGTTATTTTGGTTTTATTCTGGCTGATGTTGCAATGGAAAGTTATAATGCAGCTGGCTTGTTATTTATCATTTTCACAAATGACATTTTTAAACAATGTTTTAAGACACTTTTACCTCTCTCCTGGGGATCTCCACTTCCCCATGCCAAGCAGGGTCAAGAATTAGCAGTGGGGAGGCAGGAAGGAGATCCGAAATGTTACTACCTTTTCAAACAAGGTTGTATTTAGGAGGCAGAAATGTGGCGATGATGGAGGTGGGAATCGCCCTCTGGTGGCTGCAGTTCAGGCGAGAGGAGACGTAGCCCAGAGCGATGGTTCCTTCTCTTCCTTCACCAGCTTTTCCATTTGTAAGATAAGGGTAGCCAAAGCAGTCCACTTCTGAACGTGGGAATGAGGAATAAATAAGAAATGACTTTAAATTCCGCAGGCTGCATTATTTTAAAAGGAGCTGCATTTAGCATAGGGGAAAAGCTCCCTCAGAGCAGTGGGATCCCGGGCTCCCTGTCGAAGTGAACACCCTGCAGACCCTCTCCTTGGTTTGTGTTAGAGACCCAGCACTTGGAGGGTTTGGCCATGGGACATGTCAGGGATCCACAAGGCAACCAAAGAAAGCTGAAACCAGCAGTAGTGGAAAGGACTTTCACAAAGTGCGGCCATAAAGAAGTTAAAGTGGCAAAACAAAATCATTTTTTCCTGTGTCTTACAGGATGTCAGCTGCAACAGCTGTAGATAAAAAACAAAAACATACCTCGGTTTTTATGACTTTCGGTCTGATGTTGGTCCTTTGCCTCTCCTCCTTATCTCTTATCTTGCTGCTACATTGATCACCAAAGTAAATATATAAGACTGAAGAAAATGCAGACTGCCTCAGGCACAAGACTATTTTAGCTACTGTGATTTCTTTTTCTTTTCAATGCAGCAATTTGCCAGGTGCCATATCCAGAGCCCTTGATAACATCGGCAGAGTTTATGCCAGAATCGGCAAATTCCAGCAAGCTATTGACAGGTAGGTAAAAATAGTAACAGGAAAAAAAAAAAAAAAAAAAAAAAAAAAAAAAAAAAAAAAAAAAAGTAAATTAAATAGATGCTTTCTTTTCAGGTTGCTTAAATAGACTCTAGCAAGGATGACTGAGAAAGGCAGCTGTGAAATCCTTGCCTTCACTGAGCGTACCCCTCGCTGCACACACACCAGCAGCACCAGCTGCTTTTGGTGCCCAGTCACTGTAGAGGACTAAATGCAGCCTCATTCCAATGAGGAATATAGACAGCAATGGTCTTAAAACCCATCATCAGTCTGGAGTTCTCCAGATTTTACTACTTGGGCCTTTTCTAAATACTTAGCAGCTCTCAGTGTAGAATAACGTCTCATACTAGTAGCATCTGGAAGCTTTTGTTCATAGAACAACAGTTGAAATTATAATTGAAATTAGAATAGCACTTAATTCAGTAAAAATCTTTCTCTCTTACTCTCTTCTTGAAGTTGGGAAGAGAAGATTCCAATGGCAAAATCCAGCCTGGAGAAGACCTGGTTGTTCCATGAAATTGGCCAGTGTTACCTTGAACTGAGCCAAGCTGAAGAAGCGCGGAGCTACGGACAGAAGTCCTTGCAGGCAGCGGATGAGGAGGGAGATGTGGAGTGGCAGCTCAATGCGAGTGTGCTGGTGGCACAAGCACAAGGTAGAGATGTTAGTATGAATTTCACCTTAAGGATGGAGACAACCTCTCTGCTCACCATCTTAATGAGAAAAACCCTGTGATTTAAGTGTACAGATAAAATTTCATGATCTTGGGTTAAAATAGACATTTTGTTTGTTTCTTACAGTAAAATTAAAGGATTACCAGGCTGCAATCATTAACTTTGAAAAAGCACTTGAGAAGGCAAAGCTGATCCACAACGATGATGCTCAACAGGCCATCATTATTGTAAGTGGCATGTTGCAAAGAGGAGAGAAGCTTGGGGAAGCTTCAGTAAGTCACCTGTAACTATTTACAGTAGTTACAGGGGGAGGATACAGTCTCTAAAATAGTTTATATAACAAAAGATATGGAGCTTTCTGCCTTGGAAAATTTAATCCCTGTTTGTGAACCAATACAACATGGGGTTGCACTGGTTGAGCATGGTGAAGTCCTGGCGCTGTTTGGGCCAAGAGAAAATTTTCTTTTGACCTCCCTGGGGGAAGAGTTTCACCCTCAGAATACAGTGGAGTGTCCTCTGCATTCAGTTGCTAACAGAAATCAAAAGAAAACAAGCACAGACAGGTCTGTAGCTGCATTTCTAAAGCCCCTTTTAATGAACCCTTTCACTTTCAGGCCTTAAATGACGTGAGCAAAAGCTTCATCAAAGATCTGAAAGAAGGAGAGAGGACAGCCGCTTCTCCTAAGGGTACTTGTTATCTGGACCTCTGCACACCTACATTTAAACATTCCCCCTTCCCTTTCCTGGGGCACGAGAGAGACATGGAACAAAGCGCCCATCAGCTCTGAGGCTCCGTCAGTTCCGAGCAGGAGGTGGCAGCACTTCCCAAGCTTCCTCTTGGTGCCCGCAGGGAACAAAGTCTGCACAGTGGGACCTGCTCCGGCTCCTGCACCCGCATCCGCGTGCGCGGCAGGTGCAGGAAGCCCCCTCAGCCGGAGCAGCGCGAAGCCCCGAGCAGCACGAGCAGTGAGCGAGGGAGAGCCCTGGGGCAGCGCATCCCGCCGCTACCTCCATACGCGGGCTTCACCTCGTGGTCATTTTGTCACTGTTGATGATTCCAGACTGGTACCTGCCGGTACCCGGCTGCCACTCATGCGAGGCCGCGCGGCTCCGCTTCCTACATGGTCAGGAAAGGGAGTCTCGTGGGACAGAAAATAGAGTTTCCTGCCTGTGGGGAGGGAGACCGAGAGTTCTGCCCTTTTGTGCCCTAGTGAGTGCGCAGGGCTGCAATTTGGTTTAAAATCACTTTCCTGTCCCCCAGATGACGACTACAGCAGCGAGAACACAGAAGAGACCTCCAAGAGGACCACGGAGAGGGAGGGAAGCAAGGGCAGCGAGCTAAGCATAGAGACCCAGAGCAACGAGAGGCAAGAGGACGAGCCCGAGAACGACGACGAGGAGCCCGACGACGACGAGGAGCCCGAGAACGACGACGAGGGAAACGAACAAGCGGACAAGGAGAGCGAGAGCAGCGAGGGCGAAAAGGAAGAGCCGGGCACGGGGGAAAGAGAAGACGCCGCCGCGGAGCAGCGGGCGGCTGCCCCCGAGTAGAGCGGCGTCTCCTGCGCCATTAAGGCCGTGAATTAAACTTTGCTGTGACGGTGTCGCACGAGCCAAACTCCCTGCCCGCAGCGGGGCCCGCGCGGCTGCTGCGGGAGGGCCCGGCATCCGAGCGGCCTCCGGCTGCTCCGGGGGTCCCTGGGACGGGGAGGGACCCAGGAAGATCCCTAGGGCTGGGGGACCCGGCTCTGCCCCCCGGGAGGGTCCCTAAGGCGAGGGGGGGTCCCCAGGGCCGGGGGATCCGGCTCTGCCCCCCGGGAGGCCCCGC
>VZSV01000311.1:398883-413885 GCA_013398735.1 Nothocercus julius
CAATGGCGCCCGCAGCCGCGCGGGGCAGCGCGCCGAGCCCCCCCCGCCGCAAGGGGCCTCGGGCGCCGCGCAGGGCTCCCCGGGCCCCTCGGACCACTGCGCGTTCCCGGCGCGGACACAGAACCCCAGATTCGGTACCGCCCCGCTGGGGAGAGGGGAGGAGGAAGCGGCCGCGTTGCTGCTGCGGCAGCAGCATCGGGCACGCGCCCGGTACCGGGGACAGCGCTGGGCCGAGGGAGCGCCCGGAGCAGGGTAGAAACGCCCGGTAGAAACGCGGGCGCCCTTGGGGTCACCGTCCCACAACGTCTTTTTCTTCTTAAAACTTCAGAACAGAGGCTTCTCGAAGAAGGGGCACGCGTTCCTGCCTAAAATCTTTCGGAAGATGTCGTCTCAGTCGGCCAAGGAGAGGCCCGAGAGCTTGCAGTACCCCTTCCTCGACGACGACGACACCATCGCCACCCTCAAAGAATCCAAAACCTTCTTCATTCTGAGAGGGCTCCCTGGCAGCGGGAAGTCCACTCTTGCCCAGGCTATTCAAGACAGGTATAAAGATGCCTGCAAGGTGATTTCCGCCGATAGCTATAAAATTGTCCCTGCAATAAGAAGCACCATCCCTGAAGAATACTCCAAAGTTGATGAGGAGCTAGTTGACTATTGCAAACGAGACGTCAGCGTTATCGTTTTGGACGACACTCACCATGAAAGGGAACGACTGGATCAACTGTTTGATATTGCTGACAAACACCGGTACAAAATCATCTTTGCGGAGCCAAAGACGCAGTGGAGAATAGATTGCATGCAGCTTAAGGAGAAGAACCAATGGAAACTGTCCGTGGAAGAGCTGAAGAAGATGAAACCAAGCTTGGAGAAAGAATTCCTACCCATGTATTTTGGGTGGTTTTTGAGTAGAAGAAGTTCAGAGATCCTGCGGAAGACTGGACAGGTCTTCTTAGATGAGCTTGGAAGCCTTAAAGCCTTCAAAAAGGAGAGTAAATACTGTATGTATAGAAATAGGAAGTTTTTGTCTATTGATCAAACGTTAACATTAAACAAATAGAGCAGACTTGGTCAGCTTCTAAAGTGACACTTTTAGTTGTAGTTTGCTAAAAATAGCCGGTTTGCACACACTTACTAGTCTGTTTTCCACAGCAGACAAAGCTGCTCTTGCAGGTTGCAAAGAAACGAAGCAGTTTAAGAGGTCGGGTGGCTGCCCTGCAGCAGAGGGGACCCAGGCCGGAGGCTGCCGGTGCCGCGCGGAGCAGCTGAGCATCCCCTCCGTGCGCGAGGGAGAAGGGCCGCGAGGAGTCGCGAGGAAAAGGGATGGTGGGAGGAATCTTGTCCCCGCAGGGCTCTTACAATGTTGGGGTTGAGATGAGTTACGGTGATGGGTGCAAGTTTAGGAGTAACCTTATTTACTTCTATTTGCAGTTGCTCCTGCTATTGAAGATCCCAAAATTAAAATAGATCTCACCAGCTACTTTGTGAAGAGGCCACCCGGCGTCCTGCACTGCACCACAAAATACATGGATTTTGGGAAAGCGGCTGGTGCCGAGGAATACGCGCAGCAAGAAGTTAGTGTCGGGCTCAGCCTCTCCCCCTTCCCTGCAGTGGCTCCAGCAAGATGAGGAGGGGGCTGGGGGGCCGCTTTGCTCCGGGTGGGAGGTTATTTTGGAGAGAGCAGCCGGGCGCAGAGCCCAGGGACGCGCGGCCGGGGCAGTCGGCAGCGAGGCAGACCGGGACTAACTTCTAGTCCAAACAAAACACCCCTTGTGCAGCCCTGCCTTCCAGCACCATCCCCAACAGCTCGGGCTGCGTGGTAGTGAGTTAAGGTACTTAGAGCTAAGTTATTCCATGCTGTAACCGGTGAGTGCAAGCAGCCAGTTCAATACTGGAATTTATGAAGGAAAGATGGAACCAGCTCTGCATCCGTGGAGCAGAAGTGTCAGGCCACCATCTTCTAACCACGTAGGTGCCACCGGTGTGTCCAAGTGAGGGTTCCCCTGCTCAGCCCGAACGCGCATGCTGCTACCCGTGCCACCCGTCTGCATCTCCTGAAAGCTCTTTCCCTCTTTCCCCAGGCTGTGAAGGCTGCCTACGGCAGAGGCTTCGCCTTGTCCGTCTCGGCTCTGTTCGTCACCCCAAAGACTGTCGGGGCTCGCGTGGAACTGAGCGAGCAGCAGCTGCTGCTGTGGCCGGGCGACGCCGACAAGGTGACGCCGGCGGACAACCTGCCCAAGGGCAGCCGGGCGCACATCACCCTGGGCTGCGCCAGCGGCGTCGAGGCCGTGCAGACCGGGCTCGACCTGCTCGAGTTTGTCAAGCTGGAAAAGGCAGGGAGCAAGGGCGAAGACATGGGGCAGCTCGGAGGAGGGAAGCTGCAGTATTTTAATAATGGTATGTGGCTGCTCGTGCTTTCGAAGAAGATCGATGTGAGGGCGATCTTCTCGGGTTACTACGGCAAAGGCAAACTGGTGCCGACGCAGAGCACCAACAAGCGGGGCTCTGCTTTTAGTTCCTGCACCATCATCTAATAGCGCGGGCAGGAGAGCTGCTTGGTTTGCTACCACTTGTATGTTTGTTTTATTTGTTTGTTTGTTTTTTAAAGTAACTCCTGTAACCTTTAAAATTGTAAAGAGAAATAATTGTACCTTTACTAAATAAGTCCTTTTACCAACTGCGGTACGTCTCCAGGGAGACAGTTTATCGGCCTTGGGAAGGAAACAAGCAGCTCCTGACTGACAAAACCTGCCAAATAGACCAGAACAGTCAAATGGATTAAAATGTCAATAGTTGAAGTGCCGAATGCTTATCTGAAATGGAGGAGTTCTGGGGAGACCCGTCTGTGCTGCTCTGCTTGTTACTTCCTCAGAGGAACATCTCCCACAGTCTTCTGTAGCTTCCCTATGAGCCACAATCGTAGATCAGGACGTGTCGGTACCACGTGAGTGAGCAGTGGCAGACCAAAGCCTGCAACTGGTGTGACACCAGGTGACACAAGCTGTAGAACATCTCCTCCTGCCTTTCCCAAAGCCGAGGGACTAACATTAGCAATACTGGTCATTGAATTAGTTGGTAAAACCCAGTAAGAGCCAATTAGGGGTAGTTTCTGCACGTATGGCAGTCACTGCTCAGCAGTCTAGTCCCTACGATCACAGATTTACAGAGGGTAGCGGGATATGCAGCAGCCTTGGCTAGGGGCTGACCTTGTGTGTGTGCCCAGGCCTGGACCAGCCACCCCGGCTCCCCGTGGGCAAACGGAGGCTTCCTTGGCGTGGAGCGGGATGCGCGGGTGGGTGCAGACAGAGTGTTGCCAGAAGTTGTCTTAAAGACAACTACTGTGGGCTGAAAGAGAAGTCACAGAAAGGGAAACAGGCCAAGTACCAGGAGACACGTTCAGCTCCTGCAACGCAGCCCCAGTCATTCTCGTGGCACGCGTCAGATGGGGCTGAACCAAGTGCTGCCCAGTGCCCTCATCCTGTAGGGAATAATCCTGCCTTGCCAGGGAGTGGAGGAGATGAACTAGGGTCTTTTCCATCTTATTTTATAGCAACTGAAATCATGTCTGAAGTACAGACTTGTACTTCATACAAGATTTTACTACTTTTATCTAATGTACTTGAATGTTAATGTTACTTCCATCCTAACTTTTGTAATTTAGGAAGCAAATGGAGGTTCTATAACGACATAACTTTAGCCTGCTCAGATCTAATTTTTTTTCCAGCTTATGTTTTGCTCTTAGTGATGCCGTTTGCCACTTGGTCACACATTGTCACTCCCTTACTACCCACTCGCTCAGCTAACGGCTTTCAGGTCAGAACAGTGGCTCAAGCTCATGCTATGGATTTGGAAGCTAATCCAGTACTAACAGGGATGCGCTTACGGTGTTTGGAAGGCGCGTGCTGGGTTCCTCTCTGCGAAGGAGCCGGCCCATGGCACGAGAGCGGGAGCGGGCAGGGAAACGCTGCGCGAGCTGATGGCTAAAGCACGAGGGCTCCTGCTGTTTCAAAAAAAACAGAGGACAATAAATTCTCGTTATACCCTCAAAAAACCCAACCTTCCCCACCGTAACCTAGACCCTGCCCTACCTTCACCCAAGCAAGAGCTGCGGCTTCTCTCAAACTGTTTGATGAAACGCCCAGAAAAGGTACGAGTGGCTGCTGCTCAGCTAGGGCCCTTCCCACCGGGAAAGCCCTGTATGGAATAAAGTATTAAGCCCCAAGGAATTAAGTATTTTAAAGCCTCAGCTGCGGCAGGGCAGGCCACGCCGAGCCCGCTCCTGCGCCCAGCACCGAAACGCAGGCTAGAGCAGCCGGTTCATTTGCCTGTTTAAGAACAACAGCGAGACTGTCGTCATTTAAGTGTTTATTAGTTTGTACATCATATACAGTTTATAATAAAGTAAACCAATTGCATATGGTTTTGCTTCAGTCTGTGATATTCTTCATATAAACACATCATTATGAATTATGCCTAATGAAGTAAACAACAAGTATTCACATTTTTACTGTTCACATCCTAGGAAGGTGAGGGGCCCAGAGGGACAGTGCTCGGACTGATGTGAAGCCTGCCTTAGGGAGGAGCGCGCGTTTGGCAAAGCAACCTGCAGTAGGGATTGCTCCATGCAATATTCCTTTCCTCCTGAGGGAAAGGCAGTTTACACTGAGGTAAGCATTCCTGCTAATGGACAGGTATTTACACTGAGGTAAACGGTCAGAATTTGTCTTCAGTTCAGGTAAATGCTATAGCACAGGGTCTGGTGTCCTCTCCGAGGTGGCTTCACATCAGCGTTTTGTGGCGGCGCCTCCCGTGCGTCTTTGCCCGGAGCAGCCGCGCGTGCGATGGCGGTGGTGGGGCCGCTCTCCCGCGCTCGCCCCGGCGCTGCTCCACGCGCCATCTTCGTTTTTGAAGCACGAGATACTAAAGGGAAAGCAGAGAGGAAGACGCGGCTCTGCCAGAGCTACACTCACACCGGCACCTCCGAACCGCGGGTTCGGCCCCGGCGCGTCCGACTCTCATCCTGCCCCTCTGCCCGAGCGGCTTCGCACGGGGGCCTCCCCTGCCCGTGCTAGAGTGAAAACTCAATTAGCAAAAACAGGGACGATCCTGCCCTGTCCCTGCGCGCGGAAGCCCCGGGGCAGCCGAGGGAGGTGAAGGCATCACGACCGCACGCCGTGCCCAGAGCCAAGGCCGCTCTGGAGCGCAGCGGCGGCCGCGCGGGGAGGCTCCCGGAGCCGCTGTCACCGAGCCCGTCACCCGTCAGCACTGGTTATAGCACTGCTGCAAGAGTGGGGTGGACTGGAGCACTACCTGGAGAAACGAGAGTAGCTGCAATCCGTGAGCCGTCCTCTTCCCTAGGGAAGGGGAGGGGAGGTCACAAGGCACAAATTTAAATGGGACAAAAACAGCTGCTTGAGGAGAAGCAAACATTTTAAAGTTATTACTGAAACGGAGGAAGTAATTTTGAAGGAGCATCAAACCACTGTGTGGTCACAACGCTTCGGTCATTCAACTGGGTGAAGACCGATTTGGCCGAGTGCAGCCGCCCGACACGAGGTCGGCTCCGAGTCCGGCACACGCTGGGCGCAGCCGAGCCAGTTTCCATATCGGAAACGAAACGGGACAGCAGCTTCCGCTCTGTATCCTCGTTGATACAAAAGAACTCCAAGGGACTTGGAATATCCCATAGCTACTTAATACTGTTGTCCCTAAACCTTTTTTTTTTTTTTCCTCCCCTCAAATTGCATTAATGTATTTACAAAACAGTCTGAAGCCTTTAACACTGGGAATCCAGCTTTATAGCAAAACTTCCAAGTTCACAAATGAAACCACGTACTTTCCTATGTAGCATGTGTAGCAGAGACAAGTAGAAGAGCCCGTCTGAGCCGCCAGCCAGAAGCATCTCGTGCCCTTGCAGCTGATTCCAACCCAGGTTCAGGATAGCTGAAAAGACTCATGCAACACTCCCCTGCGAGCGGTGGAGCTTACAGAGCATCAGATTTGGAAAGGAAAAACACAAGGAATAAAGAAATAAAACCCGCGTCGGGGTTTGTGTCTAGAGGCCAGACAATTCACATGCAGGTATCCCCCAGGACTAGCACTGCTGCTGCATGTTTTCATTTCCAAAGCATGAAGCGCCTTCCACTTTCATTTGAATGCAACTGCACTACACGAAACCAGCCCTACAGCAGCTCAGCCGCACAAACACCATCAATTAGAGGCAAAGAAACTTCAGAGGGAGCGTAACAGTTAAACGGTTCCTTATCTCTTGCTACATGGAATCACGACAGCCCGTCCCGGCTCCACGCAGGTTGCTCCAAACTCGGCATTTCCAAAGCTTTACCCCTTCCACGGCGAAGGCCGAGGCTACTCTGTTGTGCAGCCACTTCCATCTCGTTTGCTCACAGACCTCTCGGGCAGCAACGACCTGGTCCCTTTGGCTGCACCAGCTCTGCAGCGGACCTGAGAACAAGCAGGGAAGACCCACCAAAAGCTGCTCGGCGCCTGCGCTGCGGGTCAAGACAGGAGCTATTTAGCAGGCAGATCACGGGAAAGGGCCCGGTGATACTTTTAGTTACGTTTTAGAGTTAACTATTAAGGCTCTTGCTGCTGTGCCAAAAAAAATCAACCCTCCAGTAATGGTCAGGACTGACTTCTGCTTCCAGAAAGACATTTTTTTAGTTAAAAAGAGGAGCTTTACTGTCGTGCTCGCACCGTACCCTGTAGTCACACCAAAGGGAGGAGGACACCTCTAAACAAGGCCCCATCCATGTTTATCTCCTCCACTTAAGAGCATCACCCACTTCAGAAAGAGCACAGGCATGATATCACTTTAAGATCCTTACTAAGCATTTTGGGGGGCAATTCCTATAGCTGGTAGCTCCTATGAAGCCAGAGGAAGCCGGGGAGCCTGTAAACAAGAGGAGCTAAGAAACAACATTAAGGTTCCCTGCGGCAAATATGCAACAACCCACAAACAGCCCCTGCGCCTAGGCAGGGCAGAAGGCAACGCTTAAACCACGCGGCTTCCTCCGAAAGCAGCGTCCCGAGTGTCCCAGGATGGAGGACGCGGCACTGAAGCGCCGGTACCAACACCCCGTCCTGGAGCGACGGGAGCCGCCGATTCCCACTCCCGCCGTAACACGCTCTGCACACGCGAGCAGATGTTTGCATTCACTTCTAATCGCGTCAATAGCGCTCCTTAAAAAACTCTTGGCACTCACCATATTAATATTTAACTACATTAAATCATGCATTCATGTACAGTTTTATATAAATATGCCCTGTTTACGCTTCCTCTCGGAAGAGAAGCTCTCAGCAGCGTTCTGCTTCTCTTCCAAGGAACCGTCTCAAGATTTGGAGAGAAGGAAGCCTGTCTGAACTGTGGGGAGAGGGAGAAAATAATTAATAACAACAAATAAAAAAAACACACCAACAAGCACAGGATACCTCCCTGCACATGATGATAAGAGACTAGGTTGGACTAAAACTCCAAACTGTACAGTAATATTAACACACACAGACAATACGCTACGAATCCAGAATGCCTCACTGAAGGAAGTCCTGTAAACGCTGATTTACAAGTGCCATGAGAACTGCAGAACTCTCAATATGCATAGAGTGGTATTTTAATTCCCCAAATATTTATTGTTATAGAGTCTAAACGATGCTAGGACCTCACTTTGCTCCCAGTGCAATCCGGGTAAATCCATCAAGTTACACTGGCGCAAAGGAAGTTAATGTTGCAGAGTCTGTTTCTGGAAAGGAAAATATTCAACATCACCTCATTTCTAAGTTGACTTTTGAGTTATAAAAAGCCTCCTTTGCTCTGCAGCACTAGAATTCAAGCCCTTAAATCTTCCCTCGATGAAAGCAGATTGTCAAAAATCCTGACAAAGACCAGCCACAGGACTGTGGGATCAGCAGCAGCAGCACCACGTGTTTCTATTGCAACTGTTGTAGGCGAAGTTAAACTTGCATTGCAGTCTAGCAACTCTGTCCAAGTCAATAGGACAAGTACAGCCCTCAGGAGGAAGGAAGACAGATATGAGCATTCACAATAATGAGTTCATGCAATAGATTCATTGCAAACCTTTTCCCCAATGGTAAGAAGTCAAGTCAGATGTTATATAAAAGTTAGCGTCAGATTTCTCTAGGAAAAAGTCTTGCATGTACTCGAAAGAATGTCCGTTTCATCCAGCCAGGCAAAATTCAGCTCTCGAGTGTCCCTACGCTAGCGGGGTCCGTTTAAGAAGCTCCAGACTCAGCGATGCCTCTGAAAGACACTGCCCTGAGCACCAACATGCGCAAGCCCTGTGGCTCTGCCCGCGCCAGCGCCCGCTCCCGCCAGGTCAACGCGTGGCCTCAGCGAAGGAAAGAGCGAATCCATTTCAGCTCTTCGCTTTATAGAGAAAAAGAAAAAAAAAAGAGGAGAATTCTGGAAGCAGAGTCCTCCTCAGCTGATATTCTGCTATAACACTATGTTTACAGTGAAAAATAAACCAGCGTTTAAAATAAACCTGTGCTGCCCACAGCTCCAGGCTTCAGCCTCACCGTGCCGGCGTTTTTCCTGACATTGTGCAAGAGAAGCAAGTCACAGAGCGTCAGTTCAAAGTTTGACTGTGCATTTGCTTGCTTCTTTTAAAGAGTAAATTACTTTGATTTGAAAACTGCTTGACTAATTTAACGTATTTGTACAGTTCCTGTAAATGTTATGAGAACACACCGCAGCACGCACACAGAGTAACCATTTTCAGTTAATAACCTGAATATAACTTTGCATGTCCTCAAAGCTAGAAACAGCTCACCCACGTTATGGATCAGTACATGAAATGAAACATGAAAATTTTAAACCATAAAATCAAGTTTTAGCACAAATATCAACGGTTCAAGTGGATTAATCAAAAAAGATACGATGAAGAAATTCAGCCCAGAGCAAACTGAATGTTCCCTTAAAGATGACAGTTCTTCGAGCAGAAACACAAAGCCCTTCATTCCAGCTGCACCACGCGGAATTCTCACATAAGCTGCCCTTTTCAATCCAAAGAAGAGTTTCTCTGATATGAAAGTGCTAACTTCACACACTACCACTTCAGTTAATGCCCGTGTATACCGTTCAGGTAGAATCATGGCAAAAAACAAACGACAGCTGGCAGGTTAAAAAAAAAAAAAATGCAATTGTATCAAACTTGATTGAATCTTAGCAGTACTTCCAGAAGATTAAAAACTTATGGATTGCTACAAGCCCTAGACATGCTGCCACGCCACACTTGGGAGCCAACCAAAACAAGCAGGAGCTGGCTTCACCCTCCTGCAGGCCAAGATGCCAGGAAGAGGACTCCAAGGAAACCCCCTCAGTCTGAAAGCATGGGCCAGCATGGAGGGACCGAAAGATTCAAAGCTTTATTATTATTATTATTATTTTTTTTTTAATAAAGTTAACAGTAAAACCAAATTCACAAGCCTTCCCCTCCCCGAGCTGGTTTCCTCTTCACACACAAAAGCACACAAAACAGAGGTCTCCAACCGAGAAAATGAAACTGCTCTAAGTACAATGAGACATGATGAAGGAAGGAGTCTAAGTATGTCCATATTCAAGGTTAAAATAAGCAGATCAGGTATGTGGAGATTTTTTTTTTTTTTTTTTAGCCAAACTGGAAAAAGAAATTTCCTGGCCCAGAAGCTGAAAAAGAAAATGAAAAATATTAGCACTTTCAGAATTCTAATACACCATTATTAAATAACATTCTTTAATATCTTGATATCAATTAAGTACTTATTTCAAACAAAGCCACTTGAAGAAATAGGTTAAGTTATCCACATACATTCCAAAGCTGATGGAAGGGAACTTCCACCTACCTTCAAAACTGAAGCCGCCTGGCCCACCAAAGAAGGCCTTGAAGATATTATTTGCATCAAAATCTACAGGGGAGGAAAAAAGAAGTTGTGAGCTGAATTAAAACAACCAGGTACATTTTTGACAATTTAGACAATGCTGCTTAACTGAGAGCCCATAAAGCATTGTATAGATGGACAAAAAGCTATAGTCAAATAGTTTACTTTGTTTTGCAGCTTCAAATGTTCTGTGCAAATCTGCCACCCAAATACTTTCAGAAACTAAACCCAGTCAATTCATAGGTTTATCATAAATAGGGGGTAAAAACAGCCAAGCTCCTCTAGAGTGGAAGTCAGACTCTAAATGTCCTCATCTTTTTAAAGGTTGCATTGGTAGGATACTGTAGGAAATGCTCACCTCCCATGTTCAGTCCATCCTCTTCTAGATCCTGCCCGCTGTCGTAGCGAGCCTTCTTCTTGGGATCTGACAGGATGGTAAAGGCCTCACCAACCTCTTTAAATTTCTTCTCCTCTTCCTTTTGTACTTCCGCGCTTGCTCCACTGTGTCGGTCTGGGAACGTAACAGGAAAGCAGCTTTCAGTTTCTAGTGTAAATGGAAACACTACAGATTCCCAGCCACTGTGGGCTTGCATGAAGAGACAGGCAATTCTGAGCAGTATCTGAACCAGCACAAAAAGACAACCAGGTCATTTGGTGCACCATGCATTTTAGAAATCTGGGGTGAAAAAGTGCCAACTACCCAGAAAATCCACTGCCTGTTATTCCTATTTCTTCATGGAGGTGGTGGTGGAATCAAAGCAACGATATAAGTTCTAACAACGGACTGTTTCTGGGTACCTGGGTGATGCATTAGTGCTCTTTTCCTGTAAGCCTTCTTGATCTCATCTTCAGAGGCATTTTTGTCAACTCCAAGGATTTTATAGTAGTCTTTCCGTTTGCTCTTTTTCAGTTCTACCTGTGCATTCTTTAAAAGTTGCTTGTGTTCTGGAAAGCAGTGCAATGGCAAAGGAAAGCAGCTTTAGTTTCAGACAGAGCAACCTGCTCTAAAAGAGGCTGACAGACTAACACATTGAGGCAACCTGGGATGAAATATTTAAATGTCACAAATAAATAACTCACTTCATTTGGTGAGTTGGCTAATTAAAACCTAACTGTCATTTAGGACTGGTTCCAAACACAAGTATACATCTTAAAAGCAATTTTTTTAGATATTGAACCATAAGGACTAAGACTATCACAGAAAAGGAGGAGAGGGAAAAAAAAAAAGACAGAAATATTCATCTCTTTACTCAGTGAAAGCTTATTTGCACAAAAAGAGAATGTTAACATGCTTACCTTTTGTTTTTTCTGTCTGATAAACTTTTTCATAGTCTCTTACAGCATCTTCATACTGTTCTGTGTCCATATAACTGTGCAATGAAACAGTGGTTTTAAGGTACACTTCACAGAAAATAACAAAAGGGGATTTAAGCACAAGCTATCTGGACAGCATGACTTAAGGAAAAGACACGCACTGGAATGCAGTCATGTGATACTAACTACTGTAATCACTGGGGAATAAGCAGTACTGAGGACCCCGGTCTCCCTGTCAGCTAAGAAAGGGGAGCAAATTCAGAGCCTCTTAAGACAGTCTTTTACTTCAGTTAAGCTTCAAATTTGTTATCCCTGCTACACAGTTCTGTAGGAATGAGGTTCCTAGCCATAAACCTGCTCAGCATGTCCATGACAAAGGTCTACTTACCACTGTGCTCTCCTCAAGTATGCTTTGATATATGTTTCATCCAGTTTTACTGCATTTGTGCAGTCATCTATTGCTTCTTCAAGTTTCCTAAGCTACAATGACAGACAAGTTAAACAAATCCCAAGCAGAGATCAAATTCTGATAAAATTATGCTTTTAGGTAAATAAGAGTCCTTTTTTTTTTTTTCCCCCCAATCTCTTAAAAACACAAAGTTTTTAATCCCTACAGAGAATATGATACATGTTGGTCCTACACTGGCAAAGGTGCCCAGGGTTTTAAAATTAGGTCAGATTATTTTAGACCAAAAAAGCAAGGCAGATGACCTACCAAAACAAAAAAAACTCCACTCATCAACTCTCACCAGAAAGGAAATGAAAAAGGATGCCTAGTTGCTGATTAAGATGGGGTGGAACTACATTCCTCCTCTCCCTCCCACTCTGTGCAGCCTGAGTACTTGACTCCTGAAGAAACAAAACTCAACTTCTTTGGCTGTTTGGAGCAGTGCCAATTGTTGTGCAAGCACAAAACCCCCAAGCATGGCCTACAGCACTAGAATCATCCCGCTGCTCCACACAGCCAGGGAAGCTTATGCTGGAATATCTGTAAGTTACATGGTGGGAATGCACCCCAAGACAAAAGACCACCTTTCGGGTGACCATTTCTTACCTTTGAATTAACTGTCCCCCGGTTACAGTAGAGTTTGGCATTTGTTTTTATGTTATTTGGATCTATTCCTAACGCCTCTGTGTATAGTTCATACGCTAGTTTGTAGTTTCCTTCTTTGAATGCTTTATTCCCATCTTCTTTTTTTGCTTTAAGTGCTTTGGCATTCTGAAAGCAAAAACACGCTGGTAAGACATTAACTCGGGTGTTCAGGGAATGCCCAGCACCTTGTTTTGCTGGGCTATGCTCCTCGAACACAACCGTTCTCACTTGCTTCCAGACACCACCACTACAGGCTACCAAAGTTGCAGCCTCGCTACAGCGGCTCAAACGAGACGCGAGCATCTCGCCTCCCGCAAAGAGGAGTCAGGAACTGCCAACACCAAGCACAGGCGCTTTAAGGTTTAAAATGAGAACATAACCGTGAAGTAAACTCATGCATTCTACAAAAAAAAAAAAAAAAAAAAAAAAAAAACAGGATAGAAGCTTCATTTTTTTTTCAGAGCTTATGCAAGTCAGGAAAGGCTGAGAGAGCTGGGCTGGTTCAGCCTGAAGAAGAGAAGGCTGAGAGGGGACCTGACCAGTGTCTCTAAATACCTTAAGGGAGGGAGCGAGGAGGATGGGGCCGGCCTCTTTTCAGTGGTGACCAGTGACAGGACTAGAGGAAACGGCCACAAACTGAAACACCAGAAGTTCCACAGGAACTTAAGGAAAAATTCTTTGACAGTGAGGGTGACAGAGCCCCGGAAGAGGCTGCCCAGGGAGGTTGTGGAGTCTCCTCCTCTGGAGATCTTCCAAACCCACTTGGACACAGCCCTGAGCCACATGCTCTAGGAGACCCTGCGTGTGCAGGGGGTTGGACTAGATGATTTCTAGAGGTCTCTTACAACCTTAATGATTCTATGAAAAGACTCCCGATAGTTCTGCGGTCCCAGGCCCCATGCCCACAGCTTACACGGCAGGCAA
This sequence comes from Nothocercus julius, assembly GCA_013398735.1. NCBI lineage: Eukaryota > Metazoa > Chordata > Aves > Tinamiformes > Tinamidae > Nothocercus > Nothocercus julius. Next base: position 412,106 of record VZSV01000311.1, read on the forward strand.
GACACGCTTTCTCGTGGTCAGGGGCCATTCTGAGTGCCTGCACGAAGAACTGCACTGCCTTCTCAATACAGTCCTCATAATAAAGGCAGAGGCCACGGACATACAGAGCGTCTGCATTCGTTGAGTCCATTCGTAGTATGTCACTGCAATAGACATAGGTATATTAAAAAAACAGCAACAAATAAATAAGCACCCCTCCACAAACGCACATGTTTCTTTCTGAGTCCCAAAAGCACTCTTCTTCTGCAGAGCTATTGAGCTATTCTATCATGTCAATGGTACAGACATGCAAAATATATAGGTGTTTGCTCAAGCAGGACTTATGGTAACTAACTGGGCCTACGTATAGTTTCCTTGTGAGATAAATTGAAGGGAGATAAACTCGTGCACTCTCTCTCCCACCAAAATTTGCATTAAAGACTATTTCCATTTTATGCACCCTCACCCTGGGACTTTCAAGCTAAGCAAAGCAAATTGCTTTTCAGTGAGGGGGTGGGGGAAATTATACAGGACTCTGCACCACTTATTACTCCCATTCTAGCTCACCTTGCTACGGACTGTGCTTCTGGGTAGCGACCCAGTAACGCTAAACATTCAGCCTTCAGGATTTTGAATCGGTGACAAGCAGGAGCAAACTCCAAAGCACGATCCATGCAAAATACAACCTGATGTGAGAAAAACACCATCGTGAACAAAGCAAATAGTCAAAGGCCTAGTGTAAAAGACTGTACCCCTACCACACTCAAGAATTCATATTTCTCTTTGAACAGAAAGACAGGTGAACAAACACCTGTTTCCTCCGCAGCTGGAAACACTTGTTTCATCAGAAAATTCTCGTGTGTAATTTTTTTCCCCTGAAGTGCTTTCTTTAATAAGTTCTGCAGTACCTGTTGTTTGGATATCAGAAAAAAGCACTACACATAGTTGGGAATCACACAGAAGACTCAAGGGACACCCAGAGAAGGTTCATCCCTTTAACCCTTCTGAAACCATAGGCCCTAGAGAAAAGCCAGGGAAGACAAACTTGCCTCTATTTCCTACATTATCAAGACATGGAGGAGAGACAGAAACTCAACACATTGGGACAGTTTGGACAAAACACACACACACAAAAAAAATTCTGTGCAGGGGCTGATCTTGCACTGCTAAGGGCAGGGTGATCTAATAGGTCTTTCCATCTCCGAGTCTCTGGTGGGGACATCTGCATGAGAAGAGGGTCATTGTTCCAGGAAGGTTCATCTGCCTCCCGGTCCGTGACATCACGCGGGCTCTGTGGGCAGCACTGTGCTGCAGCCCGGGAGCCCACGGCTGCCAGCCGAGCAAGGAGCAGGAGCAGCTCTCCAGAAACAAAGATCACCTTTTGTGCAAGGCTCCCCAGTGAAGCGCGACTGGAGAAGTGAAACGACAGATGCAGAAGCCCAGAACATGCAACACGGGCAGGGTTTCTGCTACACACGCAACCCAGACTGAGCATACATCCCAGCTGCTCCTCATAAGCAGGAAAGGCAAAGTTGGGATTTACGCTTTCATAATTTTGGTCTTAACCTAGAAGTCAGCAAAACATTGAACTTCTGGCCCAAACTTGGGCCATATATGTAACCACTGAAGTGAAACGGATGCACGAGAAGCGTTTGGTGGCTTTCAGATTTCATGCTGCAGGGCAATACCAGCTGCATCCTGCCACAGCCCTCAGGAAGAAATGTTTAGAAACAGTAACAGAGTCTGCCCCAAGTAGATCTGCAATCCTCCTTCAATGGCCCTCACTATATGAGTTTTTTTT
>VZSV01000311.1:413990-424077 GCA_013398735.1 Nothocercus julius
AAGAAAAATCCTTGATATGCATTTGAGGAGCAAAGCATGAACAAATGCTGCTGCTAACACAACCTTTTGTCAAACACCTTAATTCACAGTTCCACTCACTTTGCAAAGCAAACAGCAAGAGGAGATTTGGCTTGAGCCACTCGCCCTCTCACTCTGCATTTGTTCGGTGCTAGCAGAACATAAGCTCTGCCATTTTCTCAGATGTTACAGTTCCCAAGACAACCCTGTTCCTATAGCAAGAGTAAGTTGAACAGCATCTTCCATGAGGGCACAGCTAATGCTAGGCAGGGGGATGAGATCTGCACCTGGTTGATCTGACCAGATAAAATAGGCCACAAAAACAATCAAGTATGTTTTACCTTCCTGAAATCTCGTTTCTCAAAATCCACTTCAGCTATTTTTTCATACTCGAGGACAGTACTGGCATTTTTCAGCTGAAAGACAGGAAAATACAGCAAATGTTGCAGGCGTGCCAGTGATCTACACCTTCAAATAGCATTTAAGTTTGCAAGTGTAAAAGCAAGAACTACTGCCAGTCTTGGAACTATACAGATTACATTGCTGCTTTCTGCAGGACTAAAAGCAGTTTGAAATCAAGTAATCCAATGGGTTACAGATACAGAGACACTGTGTCATTTTTTTCTACTATACCATGGCATACCAACTGCCACTACTGCGCATGAATGAGACTCCACCTTGCAAAAGGCTTACCAGCAAAATCCATTTCTTTTGGCAGTCCCATCTACTGGGAATATTTGGTTTTGAAACCTTCTTACCTCTTGCTGCGCCTGAGTATTCTTGTGATCCAGTTCTAAGACTCGTTGAAAGCAGCGGCTGGCAGCCATGGCATTCCCTAGGGACAGATGGCACTTCCCTTCCCGTAGGTGGCCCTGAAAAGACAGTTCAAGGCAATTGCAAAAACAGCAATAGATGGAGATGGGGATTCAGAGCCAAGAAATGGGTCTGAATGCAGTCCGAATGGGTCTCACGTACCCTTACAAAGCTGTCGTCCAGCCTGACGGACTGTTGAGCATCGGCCAGCGCTTCGCGGAACCTCCCCAGCATCATCAGGGTGGCAGCTCTGTTCCCGTAGTAGCTGGCGTTGTTGGGACAGGTATCTAGGGGAAACGCAGCGGCGCTCACCGTTAGTGCAATGCAGGCAGCTTGGCAGCTCGCAGACACGCTAAAAAAGCCACTGTCGGAATCAAGACCACATTCCCTCTGAATTTATAACCTATTGCTCAAGTGGCTTAAGCTGATCATGATGGTCAAGCAGCTGTTTAGAACAGCTTAGAAGAGCTGACCACAAACCTCTCATTTCTCACTCAGTACCTGGGAATTCACACAGAGCAGCACTTTGTGGGGCTCAGCCTGGCAGCGCTGCCGATCCTGTATTAGAGGGAAATGCTGGACTCGTTTCCCGTTAGGAATATTCTGGCTAGAGCAGACACAGAAAGACTGCTGCAATCACCCACCTCAGCACTACCTTTCATCATCAATCTGGCAAAATTTTACAAGGTAATTAAACAGGCAAAACTTTTTACCCAGCATGGGCTGTTAGCGACCCTGCTGGTGTATTTTAAATTGATAAGCAGTTTTGATTTTTAGATACGATATTCATCAAGATTAACAGATCACCAACTGTTCTCACCTATGGCTTTTGTGTAATAGTTGTATGCTTCATTATAATCTTTCTTGGCATAGTACGCGTTTCCTTGTTCCTTGAAGGATTCTGCTTCTCTGAAAGGGAGGACAACAGGAGTTAAGATGAGTTCCTTATAAGATCCCACATGGGCCACCATCAAACACGGGATCCCTCGGAGACCTCACCGTAACTCCTCAGCGCTTCCGTGCAAGGCAGCCGCTCCCATACACGTTGCTCCTGAGAAACACTCACCCTGGGGCCTGCCACCTTTCAGACACTGTCACCCTTTGCTAGGGCCATGGACAGGGGGTTTCTGCCAGGACACAACTTTGCTGAATGCTACACGAGCACTGCAGCCAACTAAACCCACCTCTGTGCACCCATCCTTCAACGGGAGACACGCTTCCAGAGCCGGGCAAAACTCGAGTTACACCTAGTTAATCAAATCAGCTTAACCTGCAAGTGCTGCATAACCCCACAGCCATTGAAACTGAGAGAGAAAAAAAAAAAAAAAAAAGAAAAACACTGCCTATCTTTCAGAAATAGTCTCACCTACGTAAGAAACAGGGCCAGGAACAGTTTCTACGCTCAAAAGACAGCTAAGCTGCAGAGCAATAAGGGTGCAAGCCTCAAGCAGGAGCTTGGCACCGCCTTGGCAACAGGTCCAGAAATAGTCCTCGCTCTCAAGAGCAAGTATTTGCAGAGGCAGTTTAGGAGATTTAAAAACATACAACATATGGTTTAGAGCAGCATCCCTTAACTCTTGGGAGCAAACTTTCCCCTCAAGAAAATGAAACCGTTCTCTATCTTCTTGCATCCACCTTCACCATTTTATATAAGCAGCCCAAGAGGGAACTCTTCTTGGCGCTATGCTCCGGTCACGGTTAAGCCTTTGCACTCGGCATTTTAAGGAACATCCGCAACAAATTCACCATTCGCCAGGCAGAACCACAGGAAGCAAAGACAAAAGTGACAGCTGGAATAAACTTAACAGGAGGCAGGTTGACTGTCTTTATGAAAAGCTGTAGCTACAACACAGTTACTGAGCTCCCTCTCCGTAGGATATGAACTCATGACATCTGATTTTATTCTGCCTTGGCGCAAGAGGCCTCTACAACTAGGTAAAATAAAACTGTCAGCAAGACTGATTAGTCCTGCATTTTAGTAAACTGCGAAATCAGAGAGCTCAGGGTGCAGGGCAGATTTTGCAAGAGTCACAGATATTCAGCATTTGCATCTTGGTAGTACCTAGAAATCAAGCCGAATTTTACTAGTCCCTCCACCTAGAAAGTCTTCTAGCCAAAGAATCAAAGCTAAAAAATGCCTTTTAACCCCCAAACTGATTGGCTTGTGGCTTGAAAACCACCTCTGAGAAATGCACTAAGCAGCGGCCAAACGGAGGCAGCCCTGTCGTGCGCACAGGGCCCCGTTGGAGCCAGGGCAGCGCAGAGGGCGAGCGGAGAGCAGGGCCAGGGCTGAATGAGCGCAATGTTCAGCAAACCCACTAGGGCGAGAACAAAGGCAATTGTGTTGGAACAAGTTCACATGTTTTTAGCCTTATTCGGCCTTGCCATTGGCCATTCCCCCACAGCTGCCTCCTGCACAGGGTTGTTTTCACAGAAAGAGCCCCGTTTTGCCAGCTGGCAAAACAATAGACACAGGGCGCTGCTGCCACGAGGGCCTTCGGGGCCAGGCCAAGTGGGTGCCCTGCACTCGCAGCGCTGGTCTTTGCTACCACTTACACTCAGGCGAGGGCCCAAGGGCGACGCCACCGCACCCCGCGCACTGGCACATTTATTGGAAATGAGATGACCAAGAAACTCGTGGGCAAAGGAGGAGCCGGCGCCCGGTTTTCTGCTGCAGCGGGGCCCTGTGGCGGCCCCAAGCCCTGCGGATCCTGCGATCGCGGCTGCCGAGGGATGGTTGGAAGGGTGTCCAGGCACCTCTGCTTTTGAGTATCACTGTTCAAACACTCCAAATACAGTGGAAAACCAAAAAGGGCCTACAACTTCAGAACCAAGGAACTATGTAGTTTAACCAGAACTTTAGTCATTATAAACTGGAAAAAAAAATCAATTTTATTCATGTATCTTCTCTCAAAAGGTCTTTTTATATGGCCTAAAGAAAGTGATGAACAGGATTAATGGCAGAACTCTCCTCCCTGGGCCCCCATTGCAACCTGCTCAGCAGACCAGCCCCAGATCCCTGAGTCTTTCAGCAATTTCCCCTGCCCTGTTAGAGGGGAGCAGCATCCAACAGAGGCAGTTAGAGAGCCAGAGCATCCTCTCTGCCAAGCAGCTGCTGGGAAGAGTTGGGAAAATGGAAGAAACGCATTTAAATGGCAACACAACTTTCCCAAAGCACCAGAATCTTCATTAGGAGACCCCAGAGATGTGAACCCAAGAATTAGTTTTGTACCTTTTGTCTAATTTGCTTTTAAGCATTTATTTTAATACAGACTGATATATGAAGTTGTAGTAACTTAGAAAACACTATTAAAAAGGAAATACTCGTACATATTTCTATCGTTCACATGCCTTAAAGCTGAATGAAGAAAAAAAAAACATGCAAAAAAAAAAATAATATAGTTGCCTTGAAAGCACAAAGGCAGGGACGGTCGCTGGAAATGCAAGATTTGTGATCCGAGGTGCCAGAACAGAAGCATCTCTGCCCAGTTGTGTTCCACTGGCACAGAAAGCACCCAGAGAAAGCAGCTCTTGTTTACCACGGGCTCTGGCTATTACAAGCAAAAATGCAGATCTCCTGATATCACTGGTAATTGTTTCAAACCAAACAGATGCTGCAGCCTGAATGAGATCATTCTGCATCTTGTACTGATGTAGGCTGCATTCCCCACTTGCTACTTTTGAAACTGAAGAAGAATCACGCTTTGCTAAAAATACAACCCGAGCTGAATGGATTCCTTTGTTAGGAGAGGCTAGTGTCTTTTTAGGGCCTCTCCACAGTGACTCCAGAGGATAAAGACGACAGTTGCATCAAGAATCGCAGTAAGAAGCCTGGCTTTCACTGCCTGTGTGCATCGACAGCTCACAAGGAGGGAACTGTTTGGAATACCTCTCTTCCTGCAAGCTAGGCAGGTTTTTTTTTTTTTTTTTTTTTTTTCCCCTTTTATAATGTCTGCCAGGACCCCTTATTTAAACTCCCAGGCTCCTGTCACCTAAGAGACCTGTCACAAGACAGGACAAAGGCCGATGTTGCGGACGCTCCCGCTCCTACCCAAAGCCTCCCCTCGCATCCGAGAACGCAGCGTGTTGCCAGCACCCTCACCCAGGACGGGGGCTGCCCGGTGGGACAGCAAATCATCACTTGGCCCATGCCCCTTCCCCAGCCAGAGGCGCCTGGGGGAGCCGCTGTCCCGCACGGAGCGGCACCGTCCCACGCACCGGAGGAACCGCTGCCTCCTCGCCGGATCCTTCCCCGTGCTGGGCTCCCATCCCAGCTTCCAGCCCCCGACGCCAGCGCAGGATGAGACCGAGGAAGATGGGCCTTGCAGCAAACCTGACCTCCTGCCTGGCCAGGAATGCCGGGGATCGGTGCAAACAGCATCTCCCAGGCCTGACCCTGCTCCGACGCTCACCATCTGGACACAGGCACCGGCATTTGTCAGGCCCCAAGGACTGTATGTAGAGGACCCAGCAATCTCTTCTGGGCTGATCAAAGGAGACACACATCTGTCATTCCTAATTCTTCCCAATTCTTGCAGATATTTCCTTTTTCTTTAATAGGATGTGGTGCTTTCTCCCCCCTGCAGTTTTCTTGCTGAAATTCCACCCAGATCTCAGCTGTCAGATGCAACTCAGATGTTTGGGTAAAATAAGTTTGGTGATCTCAGTACAGTTCACAGAAGGCAGATGTCTAGAGCTTAAAATTAGCAGTCCTATTTGCCACTGGACATACTATACCCTCCCCTCCTCATTTTTTCAGGGCTCAGAAGAGAAGCCAAATACTGAATGGGCCACAGAGATTGATCTTCCCTGACTGCTTCAGAGATCCTTCCCCCAGGTTGGGATTTACACTCTCTAACTGAGGATTTAGAGCAAGGGGAATGAACATCCCGCTAGCAGTGTTTGTGCTTCTGTCTCTAGGACATGGAGGAAGGGCACAGCTGCAAAAACAGGCCCTGAAAATGAAACCCAAACCCATAAATAAAGCGTGCTGCGATTTTCTCTCCTGCACTAGGCAGCATTGTGCTGGCCCCGCCGCAGCACAGACGGACCGCAATGCCGAGCGCAGCGCCCAGCGGTGCAGGACTTTGCTTTGTGCATCAGCACCCCCCGCTGCACAGGCTGTGGTTTTGCCACCAGCCGCAGCGCGGCCGCGGCAACGGAGATGCTCATGCAGAGCATGCCCCCAAACGAGGGGATCCAGAGTCTGCACGTGCAGAGAGCAGTCTGGCTGCTCAAAAGATTCACCTGCAGAAACATCAGGCTGCAAGGGCTGCTTGGGGATGTGGAGCATCTTGCAAGAGCTGACAACAACGTAAGGTGACCGAGCACTGCAACAGGCTGCCCAGAGAGGTGGTGGAGTCTCCTTCTTTGGAGACCTTCAAATCCCGCCTGGCTGCCACCCTGTGCCACATGCTCTGGGTGTCCCTGCTGGAGCAGGGGCGTTGGACTAGATGATCTCTAGAGGTCCCTTCCAACCTCAACCATTCTGGGATTCTGTGTGATGTTAACGAAGCAGTGCACAAAAGATCCCTACCCCCCTCTATACACACAACCCCACAACATCCCCAGTACCCAAGCACAAGCTCAAATAGGAAAGACCAAAAGCCACAAGAAGGGAGCAGAGGAGATCAAAGCAATCAAGCAATGCTACTGCCTGCAGCTGCAAGCAAAAACAGCCCGATGAGATCTGAAGTTTAATTACACAGTTATGTAACGCACCTTGCTAGCAGGGAGCAGGATTAACCTACTTCATAGTAATGACTTAATCATTTCAGGCACAGTAAAATCATAGCATTGACAAAAAAAACAAAAAAACAAAAAAAAAAAAAAACACAGAAGGGCCTAGAACCTGCTAGAGTCTGATTTTATCACAAAGATTCAAACGAAGGAAGGAACCAGCTGCAGGAACTGCACGGTGGGACAACTGCTTCTGCAACACGGTTCACCTGAAACAGAACATCTCCTGTTAGGGAAGGAAGGTTTATGCTACAAATACTGAGCATTATTTATAACATACACAGCAACTGCCTAATTTGGAGTATTTAAATACCCTTCAAATATACGGGAGAGTTAACATCTATTATCATAATATCATGAAGCAATTTCAGATTAGTAAAATAGGCTCTGTTTACAGCCTGGGAAATTCAAGTGCCTCTTTACAAGCAGAGCAGGACCAGTGGAAGCTTCTCCTGCCTCAGCCATGGGCAAAGCTCAGCCGCAAGCCGGGCTCTTACAGCCAGTGCAACCCCTGAAATTCTGTCAGCACTCAATAAAAACAGTCAGGTAATGACATTTACTCATGAGGAGCTCAATTGAGAAGTAACTCAACTTAGTCAAAAAAGCAGTAGAAAGATTCCTGCTAATTATCTACACCTGACAACCTTCAGGCAATGGCTGTTGAACTCAGGAGCGACCCTGCAGTTAGGTAAGGTCTGAAACACTATTTTCGACTTCTGCACAATTCGCTCTGGTGTCAAAATTCATGGTCACCATTTCACTGCAGTAATTATGATTTTCTACCTGGCCCACAACTCTTCTGAACTCTACAGCAAAAGGAACAGTTTGAGTAGATTATTTCATAACAACATTTTCAAACAACTTGAAATACCTCTTTTTAAGAAGCTTGCACATCCTCCAACACTGAAGGATGGGGAGAAAGATCCAGTCTTAAACACGCTTAAGCAGAATCTAGAGCTGCCAGGAAGATGACAGGCAAATTATCCCTGGCAAAACTCCAGTGACCCCAAGCTCCAGACCAGCAGGGCCAAGGAAAGCCCGCGAAGGAGCCCTTCAGCATCATTACAGCGGCTCCACTGCAGCTACCATCATTCTGAAATGAATTTGCACCTCTGCTAATTTCCACCTTCTTATTAAGCCACAGAGATCAGCACCAGATTTCTAGACAGAGAAGCATGGAAACCTTTGACCACAACTTGTAGCAATGATCCACAGAGTCCTCATTTATTCTTACTGTTTTTTTTATGGATTCTAGCACAGTCACACCATAAAGACCGCACCATATCATCAAATCCTGAAGCACATTCCTGTGCCTGCCCATTAGCGCTCAGTGCCTGTGGAGCCCTTCTGTGACTCAAGATGTTGTACAAACATTACAAACATTACACAGCTAATTAAGTCTCCAACCACTCTCCCCAGGACAGTGAGTATCTAATTTACAAACTAAGCCACAGAAGTTAAGCAATTTACTTAAGCCAGGACAAGCCAGAGCAGAGAACAGGTTAACGCCCCAGATGTTCCTGACCTCAAGAAAATCTGCCCCAGCTGGCAGGCATGGGTATTTAAATTATATGCTTTCCAAGCAACCAAAAAGAGAATAACTGCAAGTAAAATAATTACTTCCTTCCTGGAATAAGTTTCCATTAGACAACACCAACACTTCTAATGAGGTCACTAATGTCACCAACACAAACAAAACATTGTGAAAGCACCTACAAAAGCACGGCGGAACTGGAAGTTAATAGCCATGAACTGCAGTCCTGGCCTTATCACACCAAGAAAAGCAGCCCATCGAGGCTGCTTCCATCTTTCTTAGTTGAGACTTCCCCTCAGAGCAGGGCAGGGACCAAATCCTGCCCGAGATTTCTTCTATGTCTGTGCCTGCTTGGCCTTTCCTCTGCACTTCTTCTATTCATGACTGATTTCCAGTGTCCGTCACTTCTGCAACAAAACTTGGGAAGAAGGAAGGAAGGCTAAATGTTAGAGGACACTATAACAAGATGACAGCGCCCTTAGCGTGATTTTTACATTCAGGTACTTTCAGCATTTCAAACACCCCACTTAAATAGCCGGGGGAAGGAGTGATTTACACACAAGCACGACTTTCCCAACCTTACAGGCTATGCAATTTGTCCGCACTTGGCGCTTCTTCAGAAGCACCTAATTTAACTGCTTCCCTAGCCTGACATCACCAGGAAGGCAGCACCTTCCCTGGGCTGCTCCCTCAGTCTCCAGACGCAGCAGCCGACAAGTAGCACGAGCTGCCCCAGGCCATCAATTTTACTTTGAAAATAGCAGTCCTCAGAGGCCACTTTCAGTTCTGTTTTCTCCTTATCCTTCCACCAACTGAATAATTCTGTGGAGCAATTGCCCTGCCTCTTCCAGAAATAGTTCTCTCATCCCAGATTCCCCCAGAGATAACAAACTGCCTGTTTTCAATGCTGCAGAACTAGCAGAGCTTCCCAGACACTGAACTTCCCCATTTCATTCCCTGCAGAGACTGCAACACCCGGCAGCATGTGGGAACATGATCATTTGCTCCCGAAAAGAAAATCCATAGCTGGAAATGGGAAACCTTACAGGGATTCAGCAGTGACCTGGCGAAGCTCGTTTTACCGCATGAGTGTTTTCAGAGGAACCCTGCCCCGTCACACACCTGCAGCTGTTTTCCCCACCTCCCGGGGCAGGTAAGGCCGAGCAGAACTCGCTCCAAAGGCCACTACAAGATTTCCAACCGTAACCACCAGGGGATGAGGCAGTTGGGCACAAGACACGGCCCAGAAAGTAGGTGTGGGAGAAGTGAGGAGCGCTCAGGGCCGAGAGCTGGGAGCTTCGCACGCCTCCCATTCTGCAGGGGTTCAGTCCTTGCCTCCCGGGCCCCCGCGACGGGGGAGAGGTTTCTTCACAAACTGCCAGGAGGGCTGCTAGGCAGGAAAGACAATGTTTATACTGCGGGAATGTCAAAACCTGATTGACTGAAGACAGCTCTGCCCCCTCACACACACGCACAGAATCCCGCTTGTTCTAACGTGGGTATCTGCCCTACAGAGGCTGTAAGGACGAGCGTGGCGGTGCAGCCACAGCACCGAGATGAGCACGGCCGGAAGGAAGGTCCTTCCCCCTCTGCTCCCTCATGGCCTGGGGGTTAGGGAGCACCAGGAGCTGAGGCTGGTGCGGAAGGTGCCGCTGCTCCCACAGACACCCCGGATGTGACTATGGCTCCGGGCTCCTCGTGGCCCCTGTGACCGCACCGGCCCCGGCCCCGCAGGGGGAGCCACCCCCGGAGAAGCCCCACGGCTCCCCCAGGCTCTCCCATAGGGCTGCCCCACTCCCTGTCCCACCTCTGCAGGGCTGCCCAAGACCCCCGACCTTGTGGGGCTGCCTCAGCACTGACTCCTGGGGGGCCGCCCCTACCCCCGCTCCTGCCAGGGCTGCCCCATGTGCCCTACCCGCCCCCCTCCTGCCCCCGGCCCCATGGGACCGCCCCGAACCCCGCACCGTGTCCAGGGGGGCTGTC
>VZSV01000311.1:484364-499781 GCA_013398735.1 Nothocercus julius
CACGGGGTCTGGGTGGCCGGGCGCTGGCAGCGGCGCCGGCCGCGGGCGCCCTATTTATTCGCTGCCATGCCGGGGGCGGGCGCTTCCAGAAGCCTCTGTTCCCACTGCCTATTTTTTGCCCAGCCGATGATCCGCCGGCCAAAATAGCAGCGCCGGCCCCGGGTTGGAGGGGGACACGCGCGTCACCCGCTGCAAATAGGGCACTGAAGTCAGGGCTCGGGTTTCTGCAGCGCCACCGTGATGCAGCAGCGCAGGGACCGGCCCCGTAGCGACGTGTTCCTAAGGTGCCAGGAGCCTCTAGCAGGTTCTGGGCTTTTCCCCAGCTGCAGCAGCCGCTGCTCTGGGGCACCCGCCAGCAGCCACCCCGGCACCCGCACGGAGGGTCTTTGCCCTCCACGGATGTGGCGCTGGTACAGGGTCCCCGGCGCGGCTGCGGCGGCCGGGCTGGGGGGCCGGGGTGCAGGGCCGAGATGGGGGAGTCCGGCCCCGCGCTCGGCCTGGGAACGGAGGCGCCTCGGGCGAGGGCGGCCCGGGCGCGGGCTGAGCTGACGATGCTGCTAATTATAAGCGGTGAGAGCAGCACAGTGAGAGTCAGGGCAAAGGCACGAGGGGCAGGGCGCGAGAGGCGCCTCTCCCGGCCGGTGAGTAAGAGGAGGCAGCTGGAAGGAGCTGGAAGGAGCTCTTCCCTTCGCGGGGAATGACGTGGGCGAGCGGCACGAGGCTCCTCCTCCCCGCCAAGGGTACAAAGGCTGCGGCCGGCGGTGCCGGGCACAGAGCTCGCAGCTCCCCGCACCGGACGCAGCTCCCCGCACCGGACGCAGCCTCGGAGCCGGCAGCCGCCCCGCACGCCACCGCGATGCTTTGCCGAATGCACCTCCTGCCGTTCGCCACCCGCCTGGGCACCGTGAGGACCCTGTGGCCGAGCCCGGAGACCATCTTCAGCGACCTGCAGCAGGAGATGGAGCGAGTCCGCGAGTTCATGAGCGGCTTCGAGAGCCTCCTGAGCAGCCAAGGAGGCTTCGCCGGGGACCGTGCCCAGGGCTCCATCACGGCCGCAGCGCCAACCTCCGGCGAGGGCTTCTCCGTGTGCCAGGACGTGAAGGACTTTGCGCCCGAGCAGCTCTCGGTGAAGGTGGTGGGCAGGAAGGTGATGCTGGTGGGGCAGAAGGAGACGCAGAGCGCGGACGACAAGGGCGCCTTCTCCTACAAGTANTAGAGGCAGCGTTGGAGTGGGTGTGGAAAGGGGCTGCCAAAGGAAGCAAAGCGGTGCCAGGAGAGCTGTGCTGGGAGCACTTTTTGGTGTGGGCCACAAAATGGGTCCTCCTGGCAGCACGGCCCTGAAAATCTTTCTCCCAATTAGGGTTAGGGTTACTTAACAGAGTACAGTATATTTATATTCTGTTGGACTTTTCCTCTGAACTCTTTTTTGTTGCTGTTGTTGTTGTTGTTTGTTTGTTGGTTTGTTTGTTTTCAGAAACAAAGCAAAATGACTTTTCATGAAAACTTTAATGAAAGCTAATGAAACATATGGTCAAACTAAACTGCATGATTAAGCTTTTTTTTTTTTTTTTTCCTTCTCCAATTTGTGAATTTGTATGGCTCTTTGTTACTAAGAAATCACAAGTGCTTTTGAATTCTAGTGAGAAGGAAAAGATACTTAGAACTGGTCAGGCAAGGAGAAGGAAGCTCATAGATACAGATAGAGACTGGAATAGGGAACAATATAACATGAGAACAGCCTTAGTACTGACATGGCCTGCAAGAGCCAAGTGAACATAACACAAAGACGATGTCAGAGAAGTGGACAGAGAGGTTTTTGGCAGTCTAATCCCGGTCTCTGGTAATGACCATTCATTGAAGCATGTTTTCTAAAATTCTGCCTCTTTGAATTTTGCATAGGGAAGGTGGGGGAGTTCTGCTCAGTATTTTGGGATGTTCCAGAGCTGAATGAGACTCTTTGTATTTACAGATAGACTTGTAGCACATACTGAACTTGAGAGATGAACCAAGCTCGATCCATGTACTGCCCAAGCACCTTCTTGAAGCAGATTTTTAATCTTATTTCAGTAATTCGGTAAATCTTGATTGCCCAACGCCCGCCGCCGCCGCGCGGCCAATGGCGCCTCCCGCCGAGGGCGGCACCCGCGCCGCGGCCGGGAGCGGCGGCAGCGCGTCCTGCGCTCCAGCCCCGCCGAGCGCCGGCAGCTCTGCCTTTGTGCTGATGATTGTACTGGAACGCGCTTGTTTTTGTACGCAATAAAAACGCTTTTGAATAGAACCTGCTTGTGCTCAGCTGGCCGTGATTCACGGGGGGCTGCGGGCAGTGGGAAATGGGACACAGGCAGATTCGGAGCGGGGCAGGAGCAGCGAACACCCGGCTGCTCCGGGGCAGGGGAAGCGCCGGGTGGGCAGGGGCAGGACGGTCCAAGAGCCCCAAGGAGCAGCCACCTGCACCCAGGATGGGGGGTCTGCCCAGGGCAAGGAAACCACCAGCACCACCAGAAGCTCCTGGTGCTGCTATCGGCACCATCGTGAGCTCCTGGTTCTGCCATTGGGACCACCCCAAGCTCCTGGGGCCACTGTCGGCACCACCCTGAGCTCCTGGTGCAGCCACCTCCATCCCAAGCTCCTCATGGGCTCAGCGCCCATTCCCTAGAATGGCCAGGGAATGGGAAAACCTCTGTGCTGGAGCCCCTACCCCAGCCAGGGGTTGTCCCCTTTGGAGCTGCCCTCAGCCCCGAGCGGCTCCCACGGGAACAGGCACCACCTTCCTCGCCAGCTGCCGCCCGTGCCCGGCAGCACCGCGGGTCAGGCCCAGGCAGGCAGCCAGGCGCAGGGCAGGGCCGTCGGCTCCTGCCAAAGCTGCTCCGCGCTCGGAGCGCGTCCCGAGGCCGGGGAGCTCCGCGGGCTCCGCCGTGCAGAGCCGCAGCAGCGCCCGGTCACCCCAGCCCCCTGCAGAGGTGGAGACCCAAAGCAGCCCAAGGAGGCAGGAACGGAGCTCTGAACGGGACTGCAGGCACAAGCCGGCAGATGGCAACAGCACCTCGCCTGCTCTTGACGCGATTTCTCCCTGGGGTTGGTGACAGCCCTTCCCAGGGCGCTCCCAGCCGGCTGCTCCTGCTCAGCACCAGCCAGGCCCTGCTGCAGGACAGGAACAAGCTGTGCCCAGGGGCGACAGAGCCCCTTGGAGGCCGCCCAGCCCCTGCCCAGGTTGCTCGAGATCCCTCTCACCTACCTAGGAAAGGGATTTAAGGAAGTTCAGCACGAGGCAAAAGGCACCTCCGTCGCAGGATGGAGCTCACGAGTCAGGGCGTTTCACAAAGGTTTTATTTGCAGCTACCCAGCAGAGTTTTCACAGCCCCATATCACAACCCAAGGGCAAGCCCAAGGCGGAGGTGGCCGCGCCGCTGAGCGCGGCCAGGTGCTGGCGGAGCTCCCGCTGCACGAGCAGAGGGACAACAGCAGCTCCCAGACATCCTCAGGCTTCTCCAAGGGCCTGGGGCAGCAGCCCCGCCGGGCGAGCAGTGGGT
The DNA here is from genome assembly GCA_013398735.1 of Nothocercus julius. Taxonomy (NCBI): domain Eukaryota; kingdom Metazoa; phylum Chordata; class Aves; order Tinamiformes; family Tinamidae; genus Nothocercus; species Nothocercus julius. The sequence goes on from VZSV01000311.1 coordinate 487,895, forward strand.
CAGGTAGTAGTAGAGCTGTAAGTGGTTGCTTCACTTGCCACGGGTCTAGAGATCTTGAAGTTCATGCAGCAGCGACAGGACAGAAATGCCTTTCAAGGTCATCATTCTCCAGGGACATTAATATTAGAGCACATTATTGTCCCTCTGCCTACTGCCCTCCTTCCTCTGCCTCTTCCCCAGTGCAGCTGGTGATGCTCCCCTAAGCATCCCTAGGACCCTTCCCAGCGCTCCGCCTTGGGCCGAGCGCCGCTCCCGGGGCTGCCCCGAGCCGCAGAGCTCCGCTCTGTCCGGGACAAACGCGCCTCTTCCCTGCGAGCAGGAGCAGGGCCGGGGCCCTGGGGGCACCGAGTGGAAAAGCCACAGGGCCGCGTTGCTCCCTGCCTGGGGAAGGGAGGCCGGTGGCCCCGGGGGAGCAGGGAAAGCTCTGGGAAAGCCAGGTATGGCGCACACAAGACAACTAGCCCCTATCATCCTCCAGCATGTTCGAGTCTGATCCTGCCCCACTGCGTTCAGCTCTTAAGAAACAGCAACATTGTTGAGCATGGTAGGTTTATAAAAACTTTTTTCTTCTTTTTTAATCACACAAAACTGAAGTTTGATGAAGACGAGGCTGACAGTTCCTCTTAAATACCAGTATGCATAAGACATTGCATTAGGCACTAGGCAGCAGCCAACATCAGTTAGAGTCTGGCAACAGAAACCATTTTAATACCTCCCTTCATACCTTGTGGAATTACAGGCTTTTGTAACACAGTTTCCACAGACAAGTGACTCAAGGTTCCCCACCCCACCTCTGTACATCAGTAAATCATGTGTATTTGCACTAGAGTAGGGTTAACATTAGTGGCATCACAACCATCAAAAAAAGGACAATTGTCTATACAAGATCTTTGCAAAAGTTGCAACAGGATTAGTGCATTACAACAGAACTGGAGATAGAAAAACGTTGGCATGCTAGAGTCCAACACAAAGAAAGACAATAGGCAGCTAGTTGTATGTACTATATTGACAAGATACTGATTGGTTACATGAAGAAACATACAATACAAAATACAGAAGAAACCAGTTTTGCTTCCCTCTGCCCCACCCCAAAATACTCATAATCGATTTGGTCAATAAGTGGCTAAAAGCCAAAGTTTGTCACTATAATGCTACAGTTTAGTGGTTTTCCTAGGCATATTGTACTGGTACAAGCCTTAGCTTTACATGTGGATAATTTTAAACGAGGTTCTGTCTAGTCTCAATCTCCCTTTGTTTCCAATAGTGAACTACAGTACTGTGGGAGCGGGTGCTGCCGCCCAGCTCACGCATCCACCACCACCAGGAAGAGGGAAGAGAAGTTCATATATTAAAAAAGTGACTTAAGACTTAGAATTAGTATTTGTACAGAAAGGTGCAGGTGGAAGAGCTCCCTCCAGCCTATGATCAGAAAGGGATGGAGAAATCACAGCAGCCACCAGCAGCAGCTGCTCTACTGTAAGTGCGATTGGTTAGAGTGGATTCCAGTCACATCATTCCAAAGGGCTTCGGCCAGGTGGGGACAGTTGCTCAATTGCTGCAGCACTGGCTCCTACTAGGCTGACTGCTTTCTTGAAGGTCAACAACCCGATTCCTACCTGGACCACCGGGAGCGTTCTGGGGTTCATTTTTTGGCAGTTTCTTGGCTGGAAAGAAACACCACATTAGTAGGCTCCTCTGAACAGGCCAACCTGTCCCCTCCTACTGCCAGATCAAGCTGGGCTCAGCCCTACTTTGGTCCAAGCCCTCATCTCTTAAGGGTTTGAGGATCAGGGTCCACTAGCATCCCAAGGGCAGTAAGGAAACTTAGTCCAGCTTTGGCTGTCATGAATTCTGCTCCTTACTCATCCCAGATAAAGGAAGACAGGGAATAAGTTCACAGGGAAATAGTCAGTCACTGACTACTTACAACAATTTGGTCATCTACTTGCATAAGAGCCCCTAAAATCTGGCTGAAACAAATTCCCATGGTTTCCAGTGGGATGCACTGCTGGTGCCCCAAGCTACTCCAGCCATTTTTCCCCCCTCACACAAGCTATTACCTATTGCCATGAAGATTTCATTCACATTCATTGCTGTCTTTGCCGATGTCTCCATGAACAGCAAACTGTTGTCATCTGCATATGTTTGTGCATCCTAGAAACAAGGAGAGCAGTAAGGGCACCCTGCCAACAGGAGGGCCGAGCGGGCTCCATGCGTTTCACTCTTTGGCAGACAAAGCAGCAAGGAAACTGTGTGCCCCAGCACAGGCCAGATTCCCACCCCAATTCCCGGAACTCCACACAGCCGTCGCAGCTGGAAGATAAAGGTGCCACCAGACATAAGGCTGCGCCACCAGCCCTGCAAGGTGGGGAACGACAGCACTGTCTGTGTAAGCCACTTGGCCCAGATGTAGAGCCAGGCTCTCTCTCAAGCGTAACAGCTTGTACTTTGGTTAGCTACGAGTGTAACACACCGAATTCCAACAATTCTGTGCAGAGGTCTGAGATAAGAGCGTCTCCTTAAGCATCTGCCTTGAGCAATTTAAGGTGAGAGCTGTAAGAACTAGAGATCAAGCTGGAAATCTTCAGGCATCTTGTATCTAAAGGATGCCATTTCACATATTACTGAAGGCACACTGTGTGAGCAGGACCGCAGCAGAAAGGGAAGATGAAGCTTGTGCTCTAAGGACCTTTCCCTCCAAATCCATCATGTAAAGAATTGTTGACAAGAGCAGCGAGAAGCTGCAAAAGGAGAGGCAGGTACAGTTTCCTCCAAGTCTCCTTTTGGGGTCCTCAGCTTCTCATGAATCTTGACCCCGTGCATGCTCCCTCAAAGCATTTCTAACACAGCCATCATCTCTCCCGCTTCAGCGGAAAGAAATCCACTTCCCCAACTTATTTGGGCAGCAGCTGATCTGCATCTCAGCTTACCTGAAAGTCCACAGCTCTCTTGGTAGCAAGATCTGCCTTGTTGCCTGCTAGTGCAATTACAATATTGGGGCTAGCCTGTCTCTGCAACTCTTTCACCCAGTTCTTGGCTCGTACAAACGTGTCCTGGAAACAAACAGGAGGCAGCAGTCAGGAAAGGCAGCCTCTTGCTAATCCGCAGGGAAGATATGATTAGAACAGGTCTTTCCTGGAAGAAGCGTTTTGCCTCTACAGCACTTTGCAGCAGGATCCTTTATCAGCTCAGACAGCCCTGCTCAGAGCTGAGGAGGAGGGCAGCCTTCAAGAGACTCAGTACCTGCAGGTGGCAGGATCTGCTGGCATCTGCAGGGACACCAAACCCAGCAACCCTCCCCAGAGCTTGGAAGAGGCAGCTACGTGGGCGAACACGGCCTCCCCACCGCACACGGCCCGGGCGCTACTCACTGTGTTGGTGATGTCGTAGACCACGATGGCCGCCTGGGCACCTCTGTAATACATGGGGGCCAGGCTGTGGTATCGCTCCTGGCCCGCCGTGTCCCAGATTTCGAACTTCACTGTCGTGTCATCCAAGCAGACTGTCTGCGTTAGGAAAGCGGCTGGAAGAGAAGGGGTGCGTTGGCCTCCCCTCCAGCTGCAGGGCCAGCAGCTCGGAGAGGCTTCCAAAGCCAAGCAGAGCCAACAGAAGCCCCAGAGAAGCCAGGGTAGTGTCAGATGCTGGGAGATTCATAGCTCTGCTCTATCAAGCTGCTGCATGCAGGTTCCACAGTCACAGAGCACCAAACCACCAAGAGGGCCCTGGCAGCCCAGTTCAGATATTGATTTGGGCAGCAGTGTGGCTGCAGAGCCCTCTCCCTCCCCAAAAACAACCACGAGGGTCTTATTCAGCACAGGGGCAACATCTCCAGGACTGCCCAGAACACCCAAAAGTCAGTTTAGTTACATTAATCTCCAATTTAGTAACTGGTTTCTTTCTTGTTCCCATAAGTACATAATGCCATGGGTTACAGCAAGAACAAACACAACCAACCCTGGATACAGACCAGAGTGGATCCTCTGCAGAAGAGCACCCAACCCTGCTTGCCCACAAGCTACACTTGCAGCTATATTTCATTCCTACGTGGGTTACTAAACTGAGCCTCTAAACTGAGCCTATTCTCAGCACTTACTTCCTATTACTGTCAGGAGCTGAGGGTGCTGACAGACCTTTGGTAGGTAAAAACACTGTGCTAATGATTTAAAGTTTAAAAGTACAAGACCTGAAAGAGCTGTGGGAGTAGTTTACATTAGCAGGCTAAAAAACAACCCTGAAGTCTCAGGTCCTGGTCTGAAACACAATTAAGAGATAACCAAGTCGAAGGCCGCAGTTCTAATTGGAAGCAGATATCCAAGGACGAAGCAGAGGAGCCTTAGAGGCAGAGCACTTACGGTTGCCATAGCACTATCCTCTAGTGCATCGATTTTCACACTAACAAGCAAATCGTACACACAGAATTAAAGCAGTAGCTGTTTGCCTATTTGACTGCATTGCCCAGGCCAGCATCTTCACACTTTGGCATTCGGACTTGACACTCACCTCCAATCGTGCTCTCCTGGTACTCATGGAACTGTCCCTTCACGAAGCGCAGAACAAGGCTGGACTTCCCCACAGCCGACTCGCCCAAGAGAACAAGCTTAAACTGACAGATTTTGTTTCCAGCAGCTGGTCCATTCGGTCGAGCAGCTCCACCTCGACCTGCCATCGTGGGCAAAGTGCAGGAGCACCAAGAGTGCGAGGAAGCCACAGGCTCTGAGCTCAGGTTCAGTTGGAGGCAGGTTCCACCTGGAAAAGAAGGTGGCAGTTAGTGACATGCTCTTGGACCAGCATAAGCCACTAGTTTTGATCCAGCACGATGAGCACAGGTAGGTGCCAGCCCCTTCCCACAGGGAGAAGCCCTTGCCATCAGTTGCAGGCAGCAGTAACAGCTTGTGCATCTTAAGGTATCTGACTGTCCTCAGAGTGGGGACATTAATCACACAAAGTTTCCTGCCCACCAAGAACCCCTGGCACTGCCACTACCTGCAAGGACTGCAGACCCCATGTTAGGTTGGGACAGGTGGCACTGGCTGATGGTGGCTGCTAGTGCCAGTGAGCAGCCGCTCAGGCCATGGAGGCTACAGAAGTTGATCTCTAACTTCAATTTGTTCTTCTAAAATAATCTGGTTAATCTAGGAGATTATAAATGCAACACAGATCCTCACAAGGCCTCAAGTCCCCTATACAAACCACTTAGGGAAATCAGTACCATGCGACAGTTCATATCACATTTGGAGCATTTCTATATTCAGTCCGTTTAAAGGTCTTTAAACCAAGCCATTAGGCTTTGCATCTTCAAGCAGTCCTCGAGATGACATGTGAATCGCTGTGCAAGTGGCACATCAGAGGGAAATTAAGATATTTGCTCCATCAGGCTTGCTACATGTTCACAGACTGAAAGAAACCGCTCCCCACCACTGCTGCAACCCAAACCACAGCAAACAAAAGGTTCTCCCCATCCAGGAGGGCATGAGGCCACATCCCCAACATCCCACTCGGGCCACCTCGGCTGCACCTACTGCAAGTCACTGCGTGACGCCCATGTCACCCTGGGCTGCCAGGACATCCGTCTGCTTCCTCACTACGAGCAGCAAGTTTCAAGGTACCCTGAGCAGTGTGAGCAGGAAGCACCTGCAGTGCCCAGTGAATCTTTGGGGCCCATGCAGAAGCACAAAGCTACCACAGCAGGAGTAAAACAAGCTGTTTTACATCCACAGCTTCACCACAAATGAAGCCTCAGTGCTCCCCTCATCAATTAACTCAATTAGGGAGTTATCTGCATGCAGCCGAGGGATGCTTTCTCAGGGCAGAGTTGCAGGGGTTTAGGCACCTTCCCTGTCTCCAGCACAGCCCATTCTTCCTGTTAATGATAAAATGCCACAACTGATCACTTGTGCTCTGTCACCACTTTCCTCCAGCTCTCATAAACCAAACTTGACACCCAAGCTGGGGCTGTGTCTCCTCCAAACATGGCTCGAACCTGCCTTAATAGAGATCTTGCAGAGAGCAATTAAACTGGGACTAAATCAGAGCCAGGGCTGAGCTAGCTCCATTACCAGCAATACTGTACAACAGAGCCTAGAGAGGAGGGCATAATTTGCCACCTGACATTTGCTGAGTGACTAGAAAGCTGGACATAATGTGACAGATCACCTACTGCTCGAGGAAAGCCTTAAGCTCTGAAGTGAAGCCCAGGCTTATAGCAAGTACCTGTTAAGTCCATCTGCGCAAGATGCTGTGCTAGACCATTAATGCATTTGCTTTTGTAAACTGTTACATTTTATCACCATCATTGCCCAAGAAGCACCATTCTGTGCGGCTATAAAAGGATTACAGAGTCCAACGGGGTCGTTAGACAGATGGCAGCTCATCGCAAACAGAGGCGGCAGCTCCAACGCGGCACCTCCAGGACACAGAGGCAGCTCCCGCAGCAGCAGCAGCCGCCGGGGGAAGCAGGAGCCCAGAGCGGTAGCAGCGCCCAGCCCACCCTGGATGCAACCCAAGCACCCGACGCTGCCGAGATCTGTCGGCTGCTGGAGAACAGGGCATGAGCGGGCACCTAAGGCAGAGCTGAGTTCTTGAAGAGGTCAGTAACAGAGCCGGGACCCTCCTCCTAGAAAGTGCAACTGCTGTTTGACAGGATGAGAGATTCATAGAAAGTTCACAGGTTGCTTTGGACTGCGAGGAAGCAGCATTTTAGTTGTGGCCAGGAGCAGCTTGGTCCAAGGGGCACCATCTGTGGCAGCCTGGGGAGGCTTCCACCTTCCAGAGTTTCTCTTCCAATGGAGCTATCAAGGTAATGGCAGCTTCTGCTTGTTTAACCTTGTGCTCGCTCAGCAGGGCGCTCTGAGCCACATGCAAGCTCCAGGCTGCTGCTCCTCACCAACACACAGCACATCGGGTGCCAGATGAATCAGGACCCCCTGAAACAGGATAGCGGCGATTCCCAGAGCAGAACAAGGAAATCAGCCTGTTGACACCCTCAAGCTTCCATGTGACCTGTATTTCAGGCCTCAGTACTTCACCAACTGGTTGTGCTGCGCAAAATCCAGTATTTAGCAAGCAACTCTGGAGAGCTTCTGACCAAAGCAACAGTCAAGTCTGCAACCGCTTAATTATGGCGAGTCAGGTCAGCACCTAAAGACAATGTGAAGCCTGGTGCAGGGTCACAAGGCTTCACGAAGAGCTGCCAGATCATTAGGCTGTTTGGAGGGGGGTTTACATAGCTCAGGTGACCTTAACTGCAGCTATCAGGCTAAGAATGAGCATTGCAATCAACTGCAACAGTTTAGCACTTCTGCTACGTCCACATGAAGATCAAGTCTCTGAAGCAAGAGGCTGCTAACACTGTAGAGAACAAGAGCTCCCATCGCAGGCTGATCCACATGCTGCTTTTTACTGATGCTTTTCACTTTTTCACTTTTCAATCCTCTTTGGGGATTTCTGCAGGAGCTGGAATCACGCACATGAACAGAAGAATAGCAATCGTGAACTCCTGAAACAGCCTTGTACCCAGCCAGGCTGAGAGGAAGGGGAGGTTCCAATGCCTGGTGCTGCCCAGTGACCTGGGGTTCAAGGCTCCTCTTTCCTGTGATTTAGCTGCTTGGTGCTTCTCCTGTCTGTCAAGGCTCCTTGTAGTGGCTTCTAAGCTTCTGTGGATATCAGATGGAAGCTACTGTTTTAAGATGTCACTATAGACTTCAACCTGGTATTTTTGCCCTGTGCTCCCTCGGTAGCAAGGACTGCCCCGAAAGCTCAGAAACTCCCTGCTGAAGAAACCCATTACCCAGCCAGACTGCTCCCGCTCTCAGCCAGGCAAGAAATCACATTTCAGCGGGGATTTGCTGGCTTAGAGTCAAGATACTCAAGACAAAAGTCCCAGTGAAATATTTATCTTGTTAAATAGCTGACAGTTACATGAATTCCTTGGCAGGGCAGCCCTGGAGGTCCGAGTGGTTCCGCTTCACATAGCGCTGGGCAGGCAGCCTGCGCTGCTGCAGCCCCAGCACAACCCGAGTCAGCTTCAAGGGCCACATTCACAGGCAACTTCCGTGAGTAGGAACAGGAGTCAGTTTGGGAGCTACCAGAACTAAGGGGACCTCCATTATCCCAGTTTGGCTCAGCATTTGGTACTTAACCTGGTTTGCCAGCACACTATTACTACTCTCTCTGAGATTTTTTTTTCTTTTTTTTTTTCTTTTTTTTTTTTTAAAAAGAGAGCTAAATAAGCACAGACAGGCACAGAATCAGTACTGAGCAAGGAGCTAAACTGAACATCTGACCTGACCAGTACTGAACTTTAAGAAAGCTGTCCAAAATTCAGAGCACTGTTATAGCAAAAGCCACTGCCCAGTTCCAGCCCTTTCATGGAGCTTGCCAGGTGACACTTGCTTTGAGCAGGCAAATGAGTCTCACTTCATTAGGGAACGATGGAGCCAGGATCTCCCAGCCCTGCTGATCTGACTCAGGACTCTCCAGAAGACAGGGCAGTGTCAGAGCCTGCACAACTGAGCCAAAAAGCCCAATCTTTCGGCCAAAGGAAACGATCAAGCTGACTGAGCACCTAAAACTGAAGTAGTCAAACAGCCTCCAGCCTTCCCTTGTAACAGGGATTTCGAGGAAGAGCTGTCCTTATTTGTCATCCAAGGCACTTTCACAACCTCTATCCAGCAACAAAAAGCCAGTCAGCATCTCTGACCTTGATCACATCTTTTTGCCCAAGCCACCTACACCCCCACAGGTCCCTGTGCAGGATATATTAAACACACTGAAGGGACAAGGGAACACGAGCAAACTCAAACTGGGTTTAAACTCACCGGAGAACCTCAAACACTCAGATGCAAGTTCCAGTATCTCTGGCTGGGTGCAGGGAGCAATTCCACCGGAGTAAGAGCAGAAAAGCACCAAGCCTCAGTCCTGCCATTGCCCAGCTCACAGCCCTGTCCCCAGCACCTCCTGTAGCACAACGTGGCTCTGCAGGCCTCCTCTGCAGCCTCGTGCCCTTCCAGCCAGCCCAACCCCTCGCACAACCCCTTCATCGAGGGGTTTAGCAGCCACCAGAGCTTCTCGACAGGCTCTCAAAGCATCAAGATGTTGCTCTCCCTGACTCTTTCTTGCAGCTACAGGTTCCTGTATTGGAGGCAGTTGAACAAACATCAACAGCAAGAGTTGCTCTCTTTTGTCACTCTGGCACTACAAGGAAGTCCCCTGCCCAATGCGGGGGGGCCTTAATTCTGCAGAAGAGTGTGACTAATTGCTTTCAAAATTGCAGTGAGTGCCCTATTAGATCACTAGAGGCCGAGCCGAGACACACGCAATTAGAGCGGGCCGAGGGATGGGGCTTCTGCCTGTTCCTGGCATGTCAGGAGAGTGACAGGGATAATATTAGAAGGCACCCGAACCAGTGCCACCTAACCCAGCAGCTCTGCTTACACGATAGCTGGTGAACTCGGTCACGGGAGCCATAAACACAGGCTCCCAGTTCTGCTTTGGGCAAGTTTTATTTAGGGGACTTGCAGAACGTGCTGCAAAAGGAATAAAAAGTGAGAGGTGGCAATTCTCCACCAAATACTGAGGTAGAAAAGGCAGCCCTGGCATCTGTGGAACTGTTTGACATCACTGTCACTTCAGATAAGCTCCTTGGTAGGTGTATGGGGCTGAATACCTACTTCTGCATCCTACCCCTGTATCCAGACAGCCCCCATCCCTATATTAGCTCCTCTTGCAGATCCTACCTCCTTTTATTACTCTTGGCAATGCTAGAGCTTAGTCCTGTTTCACAGGAGCTGGAGTACAGCTCGTGTGAGGAAGTTGCTCACAGGCAGAAGCTGGAACAGCTAAAAACTGAACAGAACAGGAAAGTTTTTCATCCTGTAGGAAAGGTTCTCATGCCTCCCACTTCCAGCATTGTCCACCACTTACCACCCTCCTGACAGACAGCCTGTTTTCAGCCAGGAACATAAACCTTTAGATGACACCCACTGTTTTGTGAACAGGACAACAAGCTCATTATCAGAGCAAGGCAGAAAACTGTTATCTTCCCTGCAAAAGAGTCAGTGACCTTCACAATATCTTTTGCAGACTGCACAAAGACCTATCGCCTCCAGCAGTTCCTTATTTGGAACCCAACTGAATAAAAGCAAACATGAAAAGCAGTGTTTTCTTATCTGCTCATGTAGAACTATTCCAGGAGCTTGTTCCTGTGCACCACAGAAAGAAAGCGTGTTCCTTGGAGGACTTTATTCCTCCCTAGTATTGTCACTACGAGGAAGCTCTTTCTGGCCCTTGCAGGCTTTTCATAGCTTTGCTCCAAAGACTTAACAGAACTTGCATAAGACTCCTCCAAACTCCGTGCCCCGAGGGAGCAAAGCTGCTGACTCCAGTGTTTCCACATTCTGCCCTCTCCCAAGCTGACCAGCGACTGCAGGCTCCCCCCCTGCACCCGCAGGGCTCCCACGGCGCTTCCTGTGCCCCAGAGCGCGCGGCCTTCATCCCGCACGCTCTTCAGGGGGCTGCCAGGGCCACAACCACCAGCTGAACCCGCAGCAGCCGCTACGAGCTAAAGGGGGGACCCCTCTTCAGACACAAGGCAGCTTTGCTGGAGCAGCCACTGCCTCCCATAGCAGGTCAGTTCGTCGGCAGAACAAGTGCGAGTTCATCAGCAGTTGTTTCAGACAGTCCCAGTCCATTTATTTGCTCCACTATTCCAGCAAAGTGATTAAACACAACTCTGTCCACAGCAAACTCAGACAAGTGCTTGGCTTCACTAAGTTCATGCTAAGCCCATTTCAGTCTAACTTTTGCCATTACAGCTCTGGGAATTTACACCCTCCATCAAGAGTCACATTTTCCCTCAGTTATGGGCTCTCCCACCTGGAGAGGTGTTAGAGGCTGAACAGCTTTACAGGACTCTACAGTGCCAGGCATCTTAAAGCAAGCAGAGTCTGAATTAAGCTGCAGGACAGCAAAGGTGGCAGATTGCCCCCAAAGGCAGGCTTTGCTGTGGAAAACGCAGGAACATTGGGACCTGCTGTTGAGAAAGTTCCCTCTGGAGAAGCGTGAGGGCTCAAAAGCAGCAGTGACCATAACAGGCTGCTCCGAGTGCATTTGCTCACAGCGTTTGCTCACACTTTAACCCCGTGTGAATCAGAGGACATTTCGTTCCTGGCTCTCACCAGGCTTTGCAATCCTGCCTTTAAAGCGAGCTCAGGAGCCCTAACTTGGCACAGGGCAGGACGGAGGTCACGCTGCGCACGGGGCAGCTCCAGCATTCACAGACCCTCCGCATCAGAGCTAAGAATAGGGGCCATGTAGACCCAAAATAGCCCCTCAGGGCACTTGCTTCCCCCCAGCTTCCTCTCACGCTTGGAAACCATCAAGGTCAGAGCTGTGAACAGAAGCAACAAGGTAAAGGCCGAGATCAGCCCCGCACTGTCCAGACAGTCTGGCTTGGGGGGGAAGCAGCAGAATTCCCTAAAGGAGCAGGGATGGAGCCACCCGGGTTCCCACCCAGCCCTCCAGCAGGTCTTGGGCACCTTGTGCCCCCCCAAACACCGGGGTGCTCCCGCTATCGCTGCTCCCCTGCTGGCACCCGCACCGAGGGTACCCCAGTCCCGCGGGTCCTTCCCGTGCGGCCGCTCCTCCCTGGGCACCCCCATTCCACACGCAGCACCCAGGGCATCGCGTAGGTCCCTTCACACACGTCCCTGCCCGCGGACAACGACTTCCCCGGGCAGGAGCCAGGGACACCTCGGCCGCCGCTCCCAGCGGGGGGAACCCCCTTTGAGGCGCTCCCGGAGCGGGGACCTCCCGCCGCCCCGCGGCTCCCGCCCCGGCTCCACCGCGACGCGGGGCCGCCCGGCCCGGGGACACCTCGCGCTGCGCTTCC
>VZSV01000033.1:51492-82353 GCA_013398735.1 Nothocercus julius
TCTTTCTTTCTTTCTTTCTTTCTTTCTTTCTTTCTTTCTTTCTTTCTTTCTTTCTTTCTTTCTTTCTTTCTTTCTTTCTTTCTTTCTTTTTTCCTCTTCCTCTCTTTTAATTTATTTTATTTTTAAGAAAGAGACACACTTTCCCATAACATCTTCCCGACACAGCTAGGTAAAGTCAACAGGCAGGGTCTAAGTTACAAATGTTTTAATAGGAGAAGGGTTAGCTGGGGACCTCTCTTGTTCATCTGCCTGCAAACAAAAAATGAAACCTTCCTAGAGCACAGGGAAGCCCTGATGACCTTACAATTCACCCCGCACATTAAAACGGTGGCTGCACGGCTGTCTGCCCAAGAAGAAAAAGCAATAGACTTAAGAGGAAATTGAAACAAGGACATTTCTGCCGAGATAGGAGTTGGTCTGGTACATCTTTTGGATCAGATCAAGACGACTGGGTTTAATTTTGCTTGGCTTTATAGGGAGTACTGGGAAGAGAAAACCGCATCAAGGTGGGGCCCAGGGCTTCAGAAGGGAGCAGCTGCGGAGCGCTCCGCACCAGAGCAGCTTGCGTCAAGCAGGTAGAGCGGATCCTTGTTCCTGGACTTTGCTCCATGTGCCAGTATTGGAGAGGACTGGTTGTCCCCGCTCTAAAAGAGGTGTTCTCACCTCCTGGCCCCAGGCAAAAGCATCCCGGCCGGTCCAAGCCCGGCCCCCGTGTCCCCATCCCTCCTACGCTGTCTGCCGCGGAGCTGCTCAAATTGCGCTCCCGCGGGTCTTCCGCCGCTCCCGGCCGCTGCTGCGCGCCCCGGAGCAGCGATCTTGGCCGCCGGGGGTGGATCTCGCCGCGAGGTTTCCTCTCCAGAGCCGACCTGCGCCTCGCAACGCGCGGTTACAAGCGCAGGGCAAAACAGCCAACTTTGGCAGAGCCCTTAGGGGAGAAAACGGCAGATTAAACTGCTCGCGAGAGGCAGACGCAACGTTTCTCGCAGGGGTGAGCAAAGAGAGGGGTGCGTTTTCAGCAGTTTTTTCAAAGCAGCCCGAGCAGGAGGGAGAAAATTACTGCCCAGGACACTCTTTTCTGGGTAGCTGTGAATCGCGCAGCACCTATTCCTTGTAAGTCCCGTGCCTAACCCCACGAACACCGCTGCCTCTGCACGCCTTCCCCTGCGTGTCCTCATCCAGTTAATAAAAAAAAAAGGAAAAGAAAAGGTAACTGTACCAGAGGCCTTTGCAAAGTGGAGCGCATCCCGGGGTTTGCGTTGGGCAAAACACGCCGCGGTGCTCGCCCGGCGCGGGCCAGCAGGGCCCGGCCGGCGTGCGCGCCCGCGGAACGGGAGCGCGGAGCTCCCCGCGCGGGGCGGCCGCCCTGCCGGCGTGGCTCGCCTCCACCCCCGACCTTGTGTCTATCGCGACATAAAGTCGGGCCTTGTCATCGCGACACGGCGACAGCGGGGCCAAGGAGCAGCCTGGAGAAGGCTCCGATTCCCCGCAACTTCCTCTGAAGTGGGAAGGTTTCCTGACTTGGCAGGGACAGAGCTGGGGTTGGGGATCGGCCGCCCCTGTTACGAATGTAAATATTTCTGTCTAACTTATGAGAAAAAGCCCTGTCTGGTGCGCGGGAGTTTGCTGACCACGGCCAGTCCCTCCCCGCAACCACATCCCCTCGCTAAGAGACATATCGACAGGCTCTCAAGGTAAAAGAAGGAATGATTTCATTGCCAAGGGTCACATTTCTAGTAGCAAAGCGGTGCTAATATTTTAATTATAATAATAATAATAATAAAAAAACTCGATTAAAGGATGCAGTTTATTGGAATAATGTGAGTGTATTTCAAAGAAATCAAATACCCGGAGTTAATCAATATTCAGACACTCGAGGCTACAAAGCTAGGTGAAAACAAAGCCTTTTTTTTTTTTTTTTTTTCAGCAGAGCAGCGGTAATGTGCGGCACCTGAAGAAAGTCACTGCTGGGGAGCTCTGTCAGACACTACTAATTAACCTACTTTTCAGCTGAGTTGATGTCAACTTTTTATAAGCGGTGAGGGGGAGAGAGGCGCTTCCCGCGCACTCCCTCCGCGTCGGTTGCTGCCCTTCCGCGCGCCGCTACCGTCCCGCTCCGCCCGCGCGGACTCGCCGCCCTCCCGCTCCGCGGAGGCCGCCGGTGCCGCTGGCGCTGGACTTGCTCCTGCGGGCCGGACAGCAGCTCTCATCGGGCAGGGGAAGCGTGAGGCACTTGGTTTTTTTCTTTTTATTATTTATTTATTGTTTTTACTTTTCCTAGCGATTCCTCGAGAATGTCGGCTTGTTTATTAACTGCACTACCTGTCATGCTCTTTACCGTCCTCTGGCTTTGGAACTTTACAGGGCAGTGACTGGACAGAGGTATAACCTCATTTCAGGCCTCAGGTTTTTGTTAAAGAGCCAGTTCTTTGCACAAGAACATTGCCCCTCTTTTCAAGGTGGGGATACAATGCTGTGTTTTTTTGTTTTACTTTATTTTTAGTTTTATCTAACCTCATCAGAACAGGAAAGCAATGTTAGATTGTCCATTATAAACCCAACAGCATCTCTTATGGGTTCTTTAATTTAACACCACACAAATCACAAGTGTTCTCCCAGTTTATATTTAAGCAAACTAAGAGCCCTGAATATCTTACTACAGAAATAGATAAAAAGAGCGACTTTATTTCTTTTCTTACTGATTTCCTCTTTTCTAAATGAGCAATGAGAAGAACTGCCACATGTTTTCTGAGTTTATTTAACATTTATCTCAGGAAGGGACTTGTGCAAATTTACACCACCTGTCTGTCTGGCCCATGGCTATGTATATGGGAGAACCCTCATTATCTTTTGTTGGTTTTGAGAGGTGGAAGTTCAATTGTAGGGAGTTCAGGCCTGAGCTAGCAACAAGGGGAAATGAGGGAAGCATAGAATAACGCAAGAAGCTTGATCAGACCTCCAGGGCACGGTTTGTGAGGACAGGTAGCATGAATGTGATTTAGTTGACAAAATTGCGCAGAGTCTCAGAAAGTGTAGAAGGCTATTGCTGGCAAGATGGACTAAGCACTTTTTATCTCTGCTGTGGACAGAAGAAGAAAGAACTGGCTAAAACAACAGCAAAGGGGCCTTAGTCTGTTTGGGAACAGGGTCTGTAGCTGCAAGGAGAGTTAAGTGCCGGATTGACCTTCTGGGGAGCTTCTGGGATCTCCATGAGTGGAGCAGAAACCAGACAAAGCTCTGCTAGGACCACAGGTGTGTGGGTCCTGCCTTGAGGCAAAAGGTCATTCTTAAATCTCTCTGGCTGTAAGGCAAGAGACATGTCAGCCTCATCTTTAAAGAGTTATGAAGTCAAAGAGCTTAATCTAGCAGTATCAGTAGAGTCAAGGAGAAGAGGCTCAGGATCTGTGTACAAATCCTTTGCCATTACTCCTAGCCAGTCGGGCTGGCTTTGAAGCTAAGGCAAGCTTTGGCAGCAGAGGGAATATTTTAAGTATTTAATCATGTACTTATACTAGGGAATAAAGGACAAGCCAAGTAAAAAGGAAAAACTTTGCAAGGTGAGAGGGCTGGGTATGTCAGTCGTTTCCAGCTAACATCAGCTTCACTGAGACTGTTTCGGACCATACTGTGTGTGATGTGCAGAGATCTCCTTCATTTAGGAGAATCAGGCGAAGCCTTTTCTGAACTAAGTGAGGACTAACAGTCTTTATGTAGAAATCGAACTTTTAACATCAGTGTGGTGAGAGCTGCCTTGAGGATTGGTGTGGATGTTTTCATTTGAAGTGTCCAGGCCTTCTACTCACCAGACCTGGGGTAAAGCACAGCTGGCAGGAATTGGCATGTGCTGTAACATTGAAACTTAAGCTGATTTTGCACCTGTGCACGTCTGAAATCAAACAAACAGCTTTTTCTCAGCTGAGGCTGGGAGCGGTTGGGGGAAGCATATGTTATCTTGGAGCTTGAGTTTTCAAGAGTTTTCAATGTATTTGGAGGAAGCTTGCAAGGGGCGATAGGGAATATGAAGGGAACTATTTTTAATGGAAAGCAGAACACAGCTCTACAGTACACTTCCCTGGAATTTAGTTGCCATCCAAGTGTTTCCCATAAGCAATAACATTCCAAATATATCCACCTGGTAGCATCAGGTACAGCTTCAGAGTTTAAAATGAGTCTTTACTTATATGAACCTGAAAACATTCTTTTTACTGAGAGACAAGCTGTTTGGTGAAGAACTCCCACTCTTTCCTCTGCTTTGATTGAAGTTTTTTTCATTTACTAACACACTTATGGAAATAATTTGCAAACATATTGTATGTTTTAAAGTCTGAGATATTGTGCCATTTATTCTTATGCAGACTCTCAAGTGAAGTCATTGTGGGGGTTCTGCTTAAACAGTGGATGTGAAGAAAGCTTTGTGTATATCACGGGTTTGTGGGGATGGAATTTGCTATGGAGTTCCCCTCCTGCTTGTTGCAAAATTGTGTGTTAACTTTTCACTTTTAAATTAAAAGCTCTTCTCCCCACCCCCAACTCTGCTGAGTCTGGCAGTCATAGTCACAGACATTACTATATAAAAACAAATGCAAATCTATACATTTCATTGTCCCCCTGTATTTGGGGGAGAGCTTGAAATGGTAGGCTTGAGCAAGCCAAGCACTTTAAAGAGATGGCTAATCCAGAAGCAAAAAATCACTTTGGAAGGAATGTGATATAAAATATATGCTATCTGCATGATTTATCAACATGTTTTTTCTCTTCAGATTTAGTTATAGCAAGTCTTCAAGATCTGTTATTTACACTAAGCTACTACTAATTACTTTTTTTGTGTGTGTGTGTGTGTGTGTGTGTGTCTTTTTACTGGGGAGTGTAGAATTTACAGATTTCGGTGCCATTTGCACCAAGGTACTCAAGGCACTAGCTGCATGACAGAAAGATCAAACCTTACCTATGGCAATTTCATTTCCCAAAGTTTGCCTTGCATATGCTTTGGGAAGCCAAACCTGGCACACGAGCAATGCTGCAGCAGTGTCGTTTGTGTTGAATAGATCATTTAGAGCGAAGTTCTGACAAGTGCAAATGTCTGACGTGCAGCTTAGAGCTCCTTTTGGGCACAATAAGATTTGTGAAAATGTTTTCTGCTTTTTGTTTCCTGAACAAATATTTTCTTTGGAGGTCAGGGATGTGTGTATCTTGTTTGTTCTTCCTGAGCACAGATGACAAAATAATTATTATATGCAAAGTGGTGTTGGTGTTGAGGGACTTTCAGCATATTTGTGATTAGGGGGAAAAAAAAACCCTTTGGCTAAAATATTTCAGAAATGTATTAATTGTCTATATAACTTTTTATATAAGCCTACAATTTATGAAATTACTGTTATTATGGAGGATGGATGGTGACATTTTGCTTTCATATACCAAGAACTTATTTGTTCTCATGTTGGTCTTATGAAATATCACAGCTTTCTGTCAAGGAAATAATCTTGCAGTTTGCATTTGCTTGTACAAACACCCACAGGAAGTGGTCCCCCGCACTACTCTTTTTTCTTATTTTTTCTTTTTTCTTCTCTGTAGATAGGCATGTGACATTAAATGGAAAAGTTAAGTATTTAGTCATTTTTTTTTTTAAAGCCAGATTAAACATGATAGAGGAAGATACTTTGTGTAGCTGGGTATAGGATTCTTTAACCTTTCTGGTACCACTTTGCCACAGGTTAAATGAGATTACTTGTATCTTGCCCTAATACAGTCAGGATGGGGCTGTGGCATAGGCTGGAAACTAGGAGCTTGGTGTAACTCCTGGGCTTCCGAGGTTGTAAGTAGTAGTTGTCCTTCTAGGCATTTCTCCTGATTCTAAGGCCTATACACGATTTGGTAAAGAACAGGTAACCTACTTTGACAAATCAGTAAATCATTGTTTCAAATGTCAGTGGTGGGGTACTGGCAACAGTGGAGAACAATGTGTCAGGGAAAGGAAAGACAGAATTCTTGAATCATTCCCTTTCAGGCTATTTGTTAAGAAGAGTCATTGGTTGTTGGGGTTCAGCAATGGACTTCTCTTTTGATGGTTGTTTTCTTAGCTTTGTACTCAGCACAGGTGAGTTAGAAGTAGCCACTGCGATTCTCAAGACAGTCACTGCGGGATCTCATAGTGTGGTGAATCTGTATGGATGCTATATTTTTTTTTTGAGCTGCTGTTGGCTTCTCTGCAGAGTAAAGCTAAGGTTGTCAGGGGAAAAAATAGTAGCTGGTACATCTGGTTCCATTAAAGCGCTGGGTGATGACTGGTGCAAACTGTCTTGCTGACACCTGCACAGTTAATCTTGTCCCATGGCGGCTGGTTCATCTTCCTTTCTGATCCACAGATTGAGTCTGACTGTTCAAGTGCTTGTGCTTTGTTGTGCATCTGCAGCCTGGCAAGGGGAGAAAATGGCTGATATTGCAAAAATAAGAGTGTGCTGATCACTTCCTCTAAGAGTATTCCTTTAAGGGTTGTGGTACCTGGTATCAAAAAAGCAAGTTTCTTTAGTAATTTGTGTTGCTTAGATGCTGGCTTGCTTGCAGTGTTCCCTCTATTTCATAGAGGCAGTTCTATTATTGCTTGAGACACAGGACAAGGCAAAAGGATCTTTCTAGGCAGCTAGACCTTCTTGTAAGGATTTCACTGGCAATTCCCTTACTTTACATTGACTGTTCAGTGAATTTTGATGTAAAACAGATGACCCACAGTCAGGACTTTTGGGGAGAGGAACCATGTTCTTGTTTTGTAGTGCAAGATATCTTCTTTCTTCATGCTATATTCCTTGTGTATAAATTTCTGGATACTGTGTCACCCGTCATATATTATGGCTTGGTATGCTGCAAGGTCAAATGGTTTTGCTGTGGTGCAAGACTGTGGATTTAATTTAGTTATTTTTACTTCAGCCTGCATGTACTTTCTGGAACATTATTGACTGTGTCATTGCATTAGGTCAAATTCCATCTTTCTTTTCCTAATCATCAACTGCACATTAAGGCATCAAGATGAATTTCCAGATGAAAGTCTTTTGATATTCTAGGACTATTCTTGGGGCTTCTTATTTCAGATCACTGTCATGCTGAACAGTAACAACCTCAGCAGACTTCAGAATTGTGTGTAGCAGTGAAAAAAATCGAGCCTCTAGATGTGATGTTTGACATAAATCTCATGTGGTCCAGTCATCTAGCCTGATTTACCTCAGTGTAAATGTCATCTGATCTATTTTCCCATATCAGTCTCCTTAAGTGAGGAAATTGGGGGAATTTTTGATCCCCATAGACAGAGCGGTGGCCTGGCCTCCCACAACTAGTTTTATTTGAGGGACTTCCCAGCCAAATCTCCTGTATTCAATTGGATGCTGCTGCTTCCAGGATGTGCTGTTCGTGTTCAGCCTGCTGTGCTGGCACTTCTCTGCAGGCCTTTAGTATGTCTGTTATGTTACGAATACCCCAAGATATATGGATAGCCTTTATCACAGTTTGCTCAAATTCCTCCTTTATTTTTAATGGGTCGCATAGATCTGATAAACATTTGGTTTTATCTAAATCATAGACCAGAATGCTCCTTTTGGCCTTTTGGCTGTTCGCTTGTTTGTGTGTGGAGTGCAGAGTGTTTTGTAGGAATTTAGTACTGCAGGAAGAAAATACCTTTCAGATGTGCTTTCACTAGGAAAAAAAGTTTCTCATTATTTTCTAACATTATGCATAGTTATGGTATTCAGATTTAATTACATACAGAATAAATATAACGCAGACCCCAAACTGGTGAGATCAGCTTTCAATCACAGCAGGCCATAAGCTCTAGTAATTAACCATACCTCTACAAACCATCCCCACTAATAAATCCAGAGAAAAAGAACACAGCAGAGGGAAAAAGGAGAAATGAAAACTACAAGATTTTATAGTAAAGGGCCAAACAGCCCTTTTGTTTGTCCAAAGGGACAAACCCTGATGTATACACAATGTATCCCTCAGAAAATATATGGTGATAAAGAATGTTATCCAAACTGAAGTGCCTAAAGCTGGACACTGGTGCAGAAGAGCTGAGCTCTGTATTTAAGTGAGTGTTTCTTGGAAATGAACACATGTCATGGGGCTAAGCAGTGGCTTGACCCCCTGTCCCTCCATCCATCAGTCCCCAAGGCCCTCGGGGCAGTGTAGAAGATGAAGGGCTTTGGAGGCAGCTAGGAGGTGGTGCAAACCCCTTGGCTGGGGAGTTGACTCTAAGCTATGAGATCTGAGCCCATCTGGGCTAAGCTGGGGCTGGCAGCAACGCAGTAATGCCTGATTCAGGTGAGCATGGACTGTCCTTTCCCATACAGGGTGCTAGGACTTCCAGTGATATGTTACCTTGCTGTTCGCTGGTGTTTTCCTCTCTGCTTTCCATGCTTTTCCGCCTCCGAAAGCCCCTAAACTGGAGTCCTAACAAAGGAATGTAAACCATGGAGTCGTTTTTCAGTTAAAAACAAGGTTTAAGAAATTCTAAATGTAACAATGCCAATTGTAGAAAGATCACCTGTTTCATTCCAGTCAGGCCCCCAGAGATATTAAACACACTTACTTCAGACTTAATTGCCTCAGGATGAGGCAATCCTGTATATCTTTTTTAGAACCATTAATAACCTACTTCACCTGATTGCAGCAAGTATTTTATTAGAGGATTTGTCACATGGTAAATGCAAGGACTTTATGCACAATAAACAACAAAAATTGACCAAATTTAGCCTCCACTTACAGCTGAAGCTCATTTTTATTTTAATGTTCCATTTAATTTGAAACTTAATAGCTTTCAAAAATTAAACCTACGTGATTTTTCTACAACACTTATTTTGATTAAATCAAATATGCTCATTTCTACAATGCTCAGTGCCTTGTTATTGAGTATTGTTGAACATGTGCAATTTATATCCACCCCTTTTATTTCTCACATGACACAGGAACAAGCAAGATTTCTTAAAATACACTGAAACTAGCCATTGCAATTTATATTTATAGATAGGTAAATCTAAATTAGACAGGTCTACAGTCCTTTAGAAGTAGTCCATGCGCACAATGGAAATATCTGATTATCAGTTCTGTGCAAAAGGGTCAAAAATTTTCAGGGGACCTCAGTCAAAACATGAAACAGAGCAATGATACTGAGAGGAACACAGCTCCTATCACCGTCAGCTTCAATATTTCTGGCAGGCAATGTATGTGGGAGCACAGGCAGTCACTGCGCATGGGGATGCTGTGAGCATCCTGAGCAAAACACCCTGGTCAGCCCACCCTGAGAGGTGGAAGCAAAGTGGGGAGAACCCAGAGGGGAACAGCAAGAAAAAACAGACTTATCAAGTGTGACCTGCAATGAAGGGTTGTAATAATTTGCTTCCTTTAGTTTGGCAAGCAGGAGAATAGCAGGGCTCATCAGTATTTTGAGGCAGGAAAGTTGCAAAAGATGACCAGTGATTGTGTCCTCTGCGGCTGTGACTTAAACTTGCTTGATATTATGGGAGGAGGGGGAAGCTGGGATATTAAGAAACAGCTTCTAGCTGCTGAAATAGTAAAACAGTAAGCAGTCTGTCAGGAGATCAGAGGCTCTTTGATGGAAATAAAATAATAATAATAAAAAGTCAGAACACTATTGTTTGGATGCTACTCATCCAGCTTTGCTCTGGGGTGGAGGTGGCCCCTCGTGCTCCTCCATGCTCTGCTTCTGTGATTTGGTTCCACAGCAAGGTTGGGCAAACATGTATGCAGCAGGGCAGAGACTTTTCTTCAAAACAGAGGACTCTATCTGATCCTAGGCATGCAAAACCCATTTCTGGATGGGAATTAAGATGTGGATTGAGGAAAAACATCTGCCCCACCTACTGTTGAGAGAGCTGATATATCTTCTAATGAAGCTGCTTTTTAACAGATTTTTTTATTAAAAGCTTGTGCTTCTGTGTTTTT
The DNA here is from genome assembly GCA_013398735.1 of Nothocercus julius. Taxonomy (NCBI): domain Eukaryota; kingdom Metazoa; phylum Chordata; class Aves; order Tinamiformes; family Tinamidae; genus Nothocercus; species Nothocercus julius. The sequence continues at coordinate 61,438 of VZSV01000033.1, forward strand.
TTATTAAAATAAACAAACTGAAAAGCAAGCATGCATTTGGCAGAGCTTTCCCCATCCCCAAATGTTTTGATCTGAAGTATCACTGGTGCTTCAGAGCCTGTAATTGTGTCTCACATTCCTACCCTTTGCACAATCAGATATATCCCGCACAGAGCTCTGCAGCCATGCAACTGCCTGTTCTCTCTTGTGACAGGGGACATAGTGGGAGAAGTGGAAAATGGAAGGAAGCTGAGAATAGGAATGGAAAATAAGCTCCCAGAAAACACAATGTTGGCTGCTCTTAATCTCCTTATTTAGCTTTTCAGCAGAAATGCACATTAAATAAACAAAAATATGTAGAAATATTCCTGTGGCTAATGAAATCAGTGTTCTGATCTACCTGCAGATTCACAGAGAACTTTTTTGTGCCCATTTGAATTGGAGCTCAAGAAGAGACTATTAAAAAGCAAAGAAATTTCCACTACAGAAATAGGATTTCCTTATGAAATACATTATGACTCACTATGCTGTTATGTGTTGGTGACTTTAAGAAAATCTTGGAAGATAAGGACTGGTTATAAAGCCTGTGTTGGTGAAGATTAAAGATTCCCCCTTAATTCCTGATGAATTATTCTAAAAGGAAAATACTGTGTCTCAGCAGTAGATTCTGGATATCTGCTTGCTCTTTGGCAGGGGAAGAGAGAGAGACAGGGACTCTTCAACCACATGCTGTCCGTATTCTGAGGAAAATGCACTGACAGGGCTTCAGACAAACTCATCACTTTGACATACTGGCCAAACAAGGAAGTTATTTTCATGTACAAAATGCCCTTTAGCCCTAAGCTTCTCCTGAAGCTCCTAAGTTTCAATTAGAAACCTAACCTCTGGTAACATTTATACATTTATTTTTCAAAGCTCTCTATTGCATTAAAATGAGATAGACGTGCACTTACCCTATAAAGGGAACATGAGGAAGAGGAAAATTGATCTTCAACAACATTAGCATGTAATTAATTCAAAGTTCATAGCATTTCTATTTTAATGATAGAAAGCCAACTGGTTCCAGTGCAGGTTTGTTGTCTACCAGTCAACAGAAGGCAACTAGCCACATCCTTAAGGTAGCCAGGTCTGCTCTTTAATTTTTGTTAGTAGGATTGTTCCTTTTCCCCCCAGTAAATGTTTTCAGTGTTAAAGGATATTTACTTCTCTTGGAGAAGTTGTAACTGTTGGACTGCGGAGTTAGATTCCCTTTTGGATTTTTTCTTTTTATTGTCTAATTAGCAAATTCTGTCTGCTGACCCACCTTCAGCAACAAGGATGGAGAATATTCCAGTTCAGAGGGATTTTGAGCTGGGGTGTATGGGTATGGACACCCCTCTGTTTAATGGGAATTCCATATCAGGTAGGATTTCAACCTGTGCCTGCCCTATTTTCAAAGTGTCTTCAAAGAGCTCTAGAATTACCTTTCTCTAGCTGTGCTTCAGAAATCAAGATGCTTCAGCCACTAAGTGATGACAGGCTCAGATCCAGTTAAACTGCGCTCTGTGAATGCCAGTCCCTCTCACTGGGAACGGGCTGCTTGGTTTCAGCATCTCCACTGGATAAGAATGGGAGCAGTGCCAAACTGCTTGTCATCAGATAAAAATGTGAGCAAGCTCTGTGCATGTTCAGACAGACTTTTCAAGTAATTTTTTACCTTTTGAAAAGGTAGCGGGGGGAAAAAAGTACAAGTTGGAATATTTGATGGCAGCTATGTATAGGTTTTTACAACTCTTAGCTGTGAGTGTTCATATTTTGTTTAAGACTCATTCTAGGTCATTTAGGTTCTGTTTGGATGTGGGCCCAAGGTATAACTAAAAAGCTTCATACACTTTTTAGAAATATTTTTCAAAGTAAGATTCTGAGCTGCTGCTGTCTGGGGATGTAGCTTTCTCCTGGAACATTAGTTTTTGATAGAAAATCAAGTGCTTTCTTCCTTAAGGCAATGGAATCATAGAACTCTAGGACTGGAGAAGACCTCAAAAGGTTAGCCAGGTGTTCTTCCTTACCCTGCTGTATATAAAACCATGCCTGTTATGACAGTGTTAGATTGTATGTAAGTGACAACCTAGAACTGAGAAAAGAAGTCTGGAGAATAAATAGCATCTTCTGATTTCTCCCTTTAGGATCCTGAGAGGGAACTGATCTATGTATGAAAGGTGTAGTTTAGAATTCTACTTGAATGTGTATCTACCCCACTAATGTGCATTTATCACCTTCTTAAGAGCCTTGATATACAATTTGTTATAAATGATATCTATAAATATACCACCAATCATATAATTTCATTTGTCTAAGTTTAGAAGGATATCCCTTCTCATTTTGTGGTGGCTGCTACTCAACAGTACTTATGACAGAAGGTCTCGGTTACATGCTTTTTATTGCTCTTCCTTAATGTTAATTATTTCTGTTATTTTCTCATTTGTGTTCCTTAATGTTTTTTGACACTTTTTTCCCCACAGCTTCAAGTTTAAATAATTTTAGTTATTAGCCATGAAAGCAGTGAAGCCCTTCATTTTGATCGGGTACTTGCAGTCTTTATTTCAGCTGGTCGAATATATTTTTGGAAAACAACTTGAATGGTGAGATTAGAGAGTGACTGGCTTATTGTCTCAGGTATGATATACTGCATGAGCAGAGCCCCATCTCTATGTATGGGAAGGAGGATAAATACAGATTTGTATCTTCTGTATGCATACATGAGATCTCTTCTCCTTCAAGAAGAACAGATTTCAGAGGAGTACAAGACAGACCAGGAAAAGGGAAGCCTTCATTTAAGGCTGTTTTCCCTCTCTTTCTTCTCTTGCCTATGTGGAGATCAGGGACTTCTGTTTTCTTTTGCAAATGGTTTCATTGTCGGTGGGTGGCCTTTGTGGTACAGAGCTGGAAAAGCATTCAAAACATACAGGGGGAAAGTAAAACACTGTCCCAGAAAGGAGTTGCAGTTTCTCAGGAAAGTAATCAAATTGACTATCAAGGGAAAGCTACTTTATGACCAATAAAATTACTTCCCTCCCTTTATCAGAATTATTTGTACACTGCACACAGTACAGTGTTTGTTGTTAACAGAAAAAAATATTTTTTTCTAAGGAGAACTTTCTCCATAAATTCTGGATAATGGAGTCCCGAAGTACTCCAGGTGCACTAGGAATGCAGTACACCCAAATGTATTCAGCTCAGTGCCATAATTCTTTAATGCTGTCTTTGCGGCTAAATATTTTTATTTGTTTTCCTCATTGGTTTTACAATGGATGGGAAAAAAATTGAACTAATTTTTGGTTTGAGTCTAAGATATGGAGACCTTAATACGAGCTCTTGCGCATGGATTTTTGAAGTCTGATAGATCTGAGGTCTGATATATTAAGAATTTGCTATCTCTATTGAAAAACTTGCCAAAGCTTTAACCAAGCACTGTTTCCCACAGGCTTCAGTGAGATTAATTTTTTGGCTAATCATCTTTTAGGTTACCCTTTTTTTGGTAATGTGAAATAAAATGACCATAAATTTTATTGGCAGATTTTGCTTCAACTGACTATAAGGTCAATGAATGTGTGAGGAGATTTTCAGGATAACTACAGAACCGGGTATCATTTTAGTTTTAGTATGCATATAGTATATAGTATCCTTCCATTAGTAGATGGTGCTGATGAGTTCATCTGTTTGACGTAGCACCAATGCATCTGGACAACACTGGAATGATGTGCTTAGGACAGATGAGAAGACATGGGAGATGAAGTCTTATGTGATGCCAGCAGCTAGTGTGAGGTGTGTCATTGTGTTCCCCAGACCTCATACTCCATGGCAGCAAAAAGTTGCTAGTGAGTCTTGTGGTCACTTTATCTTACATGACCTCTCAATCACAATTAATCTATAGAAGAAATATAAAAGAGTAGAAATAACAGAAGCTGCATAAAAGCTAGTTTGTTTTTAAAAATATGTTTAAATATATGAACATTGCTGTTTTTGGCCCTCAGCATGAGGCACTCAGGTTTTGTTGTGCGAGTGTCATAGTAATTAAGACTACATTTTTTGTTTCCACTTGGCAGTAAAAGGATGCCCTTTTCTTTTGGCTATCACAGTGATAATGATTTGCCTATTTTCATCTTTACGCTTTCATAGTTTTGCCACCATGGCACTATATTATTTCAGCATGATATAGTGTGACAGCTTCAGGCCATTGAAATTTTAACGCGTTGCTTGTCCAATCTTTAAATAGGATTGGATGTCATGAGCAGATCATGTTAGCCTTTATTCGTCAGACACTTGTATTGGAATTGATATGGCTCAGGTGGTGTTTCTTGGCTCCTTAATCCAGAACTACTGATAAGGTACATCTCAAGAAGAATTGCTTTTCCTCCTCATCGTTGGGCAAAAATAATTATTGCAGTATAAACTAGTACTCAAAATGGAAAAAGACCTGCTTGATTGATATTGTGCATCGTCCATCATGCTAATTCATTTTAACTAATCTTCATAATATTATCTTTGGTATGTGCTTTTTTAAAAAATGACTAAATAGGATATAGGGGCAGCTTTATAGAATAGAAGATACACATAAAGTTGCCAAGCTGTAGCTATTAAAATGCTTTAACATTCATTCACTCTTTTTTTGTAAGAATGATGTGATTTTTTTCAGTTGATTAGTTCAAAATAGGCAATAATACTTTTGTGCACAATACGTAGTTAAGCTGTGAAACTCTTTGCCACAAGGTGCTAAAGTGTTATGTGTTGAACAAATGATTGGAAAACTTTATAGAAGAAAACACCATCAATATCTAGAAACACAGGATTTGGTGTTCAGGAAGTCTCTGCGCAACAAATGGTTGAGGCTGAGACTAGTTCAGTAAGTCTTCCAAGGAGCTTGGCCTGTTCTTGAATCCTCCCTAGGTGTCCCTTGACAGCCACTGTCAGAACAGGATACCTGGGCTGATAAACTTGGCTTTACCTAGTGCAGCAATTCATGTCCCAGAATAGGTTGCCTAGTTAGCTAAGAGACACAGAATAAGGGCTGAATTACTGAGGAAAAGTCTCTAGCTCAGAACTAATCCAAATCACTCACTCAAAATGATGACTCCCATTATAAATTAGGCCAAACCCTGAAAGTTAACGTACGTGTGAAAAACATAGATTTGTTCTATTATTGTATCTACTGATTATGCTTGTGACAAACTGTCAGGTTGAAAAAAGTGTGACTTTCATTTTCTTTTAAAATATTGTAGTTTTCAAGTATATTTTTGTTCTGCCATCTGGATATTTCAATTTCTGAAGCAAATAGAAATAAAACAGACACCACCTGGATTCCCAAACTCCATATGTGGAAGATGTAAATGCTCACAGTTTTGCCTGGCTTCCTGTTTTCTTTGATTTTTGTCTTCCTGCTCAACTTGTTTGCTCTTGGAATGCTTCCTAATTGCTTTATTTTTATTTTTGAGTTTCTTAAAATGAGCATAATATCACTGCATTACAGCTGTTATCTTGCAGATGTGCAGGGAAACCCTGACCTCTACTGAAGCCTAATGGAGACTTTCTACTGATGTGACTCCACTCCTGGTTTTCATGGTGCTAATCACTAGGCCTAGGAGTAATATTCCTGTAGTTATAGACTATAAGGACCAATCTGATTTCATCTGAATTTTGGTGTAACTCAAGGCGTGTATTTCACTTGATATTTTTTTGGTGTCCTTTTGTTCATCTGAGCAAAGGACAACCTTAAAATATTGTCTTTGGGTCTGGATGTTGGATTCAGCTGTGTCACTCAATATTTGGCTCGCTAGACTTCAGTTGAGTTAGATGAAGAATGAATTTACACTGCTGAATTGAAATCAATTCAGTTAATTGAAGTCAGTCAATAGGAGCTCTTTGTCCATATTTGAGAGAAGAATGTAGACCTTTTTAACTGTAATCAGCCACAGAATGTTATTAAGTTCCCATAAGAAATGGTTTAAGTGCAACATGATAATGAAAAATGTGAGTGAAAAAACTTTGTTCACTTTCAGTAGCTCTACAATCTAGAATCTGAAAAGAAACCACTTTACATAATGGAAGGAGACACAAAGCAGTCAGACTGAAAAATACCTAGAATTATAGGGAATAGCAAATTAGAAAAGAGCTGGTAAAGTGATACAGCAGTAAAAGTAATTTCAGGATGGAGATACCCCTTTTGAAACCAAGGAGGTGCTAGTGCCTCTATTATGAGAAAGGATGCCTGTGACCCTACCCTGAGTTCTGAGAGCCTCTGATGGCAGAAAAATCTTGCTGGTAAGGGTCAGTTTACACTGGGGAGCAAACCTGGGAGAGCCTGGAGTTTGGGGGCAAAGCTATGTACAGTATAGACAAGCACTGATGCTTTTACCTGGCTTTAGAAATTAAAGATTCCAGATTAAGAGGTAGCTCAGTGACTTAAAAGTCAAAATATCTTGCCAAAATGAATCAGGCCACCCAGTGTTTATTGCCAGGTGCTATTAACTGGGAAGGGGACTTTAGACCAGATTCTCAGGTGGACCGAATGATACATCTACTATATTATAACATTGTCTTATATAATCCCAAAGTATTCTGCAGGAGTTTTCACTGGGCCATAAGGTCCATATAGCTGATATACTGTCTTTGATTATAGCCACCAGCAGATGCCTAGGCAAGAAAGTAAGAACAGGGATATTTGAGTTACACTCCCAGCTGCTTCTGGGACCTCTTCAGGTAGTGGTGTCATGTTTCTATTTACCAGTCATCCATCGATTCTTCTTCCATGGATTTCTCCAGTTCTCCTTGAACCTGCATAGATTTCTGGCAGTTCCAGTGTCTTGTGTATGTGGGTTCCTTACCTTAACATTGTATCAAGAAATCTTTGTGTTTGTTTTGAACTCAAGGTGTTTCACTTTTTCATCTGATGGCTACTCAAGCCTTCCACTCTCCAAAGAGTGAGATATCTTTCCGCATATACCCTGTCTACATCTTGTTTGATGTTATAGAACTTTCCTACATCTCCATTATTCGTTTTAGTGTATTTGTATTTTTTTTTCTGTTTAAGGAGTCTTTATTTAACTGTCCACATGTGGAGTTTTGATCATATTTGTCATCCTTCTCAAACTTTTCTGGTTCTGTTGTAGCTATTTTTAAGCATGTGTAACCACAACTCCTCTCAACTTCATAACTTACAAATCTGGGCTCTGGCAGTTGGAGCTCCCTGGACTGAACCTTGCTCAGCTGATTTGATCTCAGTAGAGGCCCATTGCAAAGATTTGATCACAAAATTGAAAGCTAAGAGAGGAAAAGCACCATGTGCTCTCCTTCCTGATGTGCCTGGGCAGTTGGGCTGAGTTGTTTTCACTGACCTACTTAAAAGGCCTTTGTCTATTTCTTTTAAATTTCCAGTTTAACATTAGCTATGCCTGCCCCCTGCCAATCTTTCAGTTCTTTTAGTAATTAAACCAAATATATTACTCAAAAATGCGAATAATTGTTACTTAAATCAGTTACTGTCAAAAGTTACTTCTCTAAGAATAAAAAAGTAATCTTAAAAAATCCAGGCAAAGGTCAAGGCTCAAATATGATGTCCTGCAGTTTTGGAAAACTTTAAGTGGAAAAAGTCAGCTGGAAATGACCACTAAAAGAGTGATTAACAGGAAAGGCAGGAATTTAAATAATGCTAGAGCAGAGCTCCGCACATGCAGATGCACAGTGGAATGGCTTACAGCAAGGGAAGTTCAGCATGTTCATGAGCCTTTGCAGGATTGGGGCTACATGGAGGATGTTTTTTCTCTCCCCAGAGCTATATAAATGATACATCTTGGATAAAATTAATCCCTGATGTATAGGTTAAAAATAGAGACTAGAAACAATTCTTTTTAGATCTAAACATTTGCATGGGATAAGGACTATTGAATATTAAAAATCTGTGAAGTAACATGAAACAGAACTGGACAGACATTCTCAGAGGGCTCTGTAAAAACTTACAGAAACCTGAGGTAACAATCAGGCTAGGAATGACTTTTAAAAATAACTTCCCCTGACTTTCAGGGTCCTTTTTTTTTTTTTTTTAAATGTACCAAAAATACTCTCTGAATGTGATCGAGTGATAATCCAGTGTGAAAAGGGCCCTCTCTTAAAATACCTTATTTGCACGCAAAGTTTATTTTGCCCAAGTTTGTTTGTCTTGCATCTTCGGGCTGTGAGGGCAAATTGTCTTCCATCCTAATCAGCCTGGATGGTTAATGCCCAATTGGTGTGTTAAGCATTGAGGTTTATGACACCATATAAATAAAGTGCTAAATACAAATGAAATAAAAACATCATTACTAGCGTTTGCATTAGGTTTATAGTGTTGTGCTCTCAAGATGTGCAACTGCTTCGTGTGCAACAATTGGAGGTTATACACTTTAGAAGAAGTTCAAGCATGTGGTACAGGAAGAAACATCAAAGGTTAGGCTGTTATTATTAGGACACTTCAAAGAGGGGAGTTTCTGAAGGCTTTAAGTTTTACGGCAGGTGCATGAAGAGGTGCCAGGTCATCTCAGGGTGGTCAAGAGTAGGCTACATGGGAACGAGATTGCACAGGGCTCCTTTTATCTGTCAAAGGCAGTCGGGACCCTGACTCGGAAAGAGTTTTAACAGTGATTTTGAATACTGGACATCAAGCCTCTCTAATTTCAGCTGCGCTCAGCATGGAGGCTCACAGTCGTGGTCTCTACCCGTGGGCACATCTGGGTAGCAGAACGGCCCTGCGGCCAATGCAGCCGCGCTGGCCCGTGCGTGCTCTGCAGCCAGCGCGTTGCTTCGGAGCTTGAGCTGGGTATTTATTGCTGTAATGTCGTGGGGTGGGGGAACGACCTCTGTCTCCTGCTCATGCCTATGATCCATTTAGAGGCAAAGATGTTCTGGTATTTTTGACTTAAGCACTACAAAAGCAGATTAATTTTATTTGGATTTTAAACTAGCACAATAAATCTAGCACCTTCTGATTAAAGCATGATCACATTCCCCTAATGGGATATTACAAAAAGCTATGTGGAGAATAATATTTTTACAATCAAATTAAGTGACAGTGATAGTTAATTTTAGCTGATTAGAACAATATATGTTCAGAGTCTGAAAAGAAAACATTCATTTCCTTAGCTTGCACAGACTTCTCTTTTCTGGAGACTTGTATCTCAGCCCCACCTGCACTGTGCTGCTACATGTCAGTTTAATACCACTTAACAAGTAGATTCTTCTTTGGAATATCATCAGCCAAAATAATGACTTTGTCTTATTAAAATGAAAAAACAAAATGAATTATACATAACCAAAAAAGCGTATTTCCCACAACTAACTGCACAGGGGTTTCTTGTTGCTAATGAATTAATACATTAAATGATAATAGTTAAAAAACATTTTACATTGCTTTGATCATTCACTTACCATTAAGTAGACTGAGCATTTTAGTGCGAAAAGGCCGTGTTTACAAATTAGACCAGAGAACATGTTTCACACTGAAGATCAGCACATATATTGTGTTTTATTTCAGCTGCACATGACACAACCTTAATATTAGAGCCAGATGATTAAAAGAACATTACCTGAGCCTTGAGAGTCACTGAATGAGCTATGCTAAATTGGTTGTTTTCTATTTTGTGATTAATTGTGCTTCTAAACCATATTTTAGTGTGCTTTGTTTTTCTGTCCCCAGTCATCCCATATTATTAAAGAGAAATTCTGCATATCTCTCCTGGAGTCCAATTAAGGATTTGCATCATGACTAGATTTTTCACTTTAATTACTGTATATAAAGTAGGTTTTGACTTATTTCCATATTTATCAAACTATGCAGAAGAAGCAAAATTCATCAAATAAACAGATATCTGTGGCTATAATTGCAGCCTGCACTGAGCATGTAGGAAGAAAATATGAGGGTCCAAATTTCATTATGTAGAACATAATAAACATCTGAATAATTAAACTGTGTGTAAATCACATACTTGGCAGTAGTAAGAATAGAAGACACCTTAGTTTGATCAGGAAAAATACTGTATTTCTAAGTATATTTTAAAAAATAGATTCCAAATTCAATCATCTGTGTGTAGAAAAACAAGAACCAAACCCTTAAATTTGTGGCTTGTTATCAGGCAAAGGAAGATGCCATATCCATTTAGAAACATTTTTTCATTAATTGTAAAATATGTTCAGCTCCCTTTGTGCATGTATCTAGAAAACATGTTGCAAGCTAACTGGAGAATTCAAATTGCTAACACTGAAATGGCAAGTTCAATGAAGACCTGCAGCCACCTCTGATAGGCTCTTGATTTAAGGCAGTTTAAAAAAAATCTATAATTGCTAAATCAGAAGCTTTTGATAAATTTAAATGTGAAGAGTTCATTGTTTGCTTAAACATCTCCTAGGCCCCAGTTAAAAGGGATACAGAAGTATTTCTGCATTCAATTTCTAATTATAAGCTTTAGGTAATTTTATTTCCATATATGAATAAGTTCTATAATTTTTTTACATACATTTTGAAATATGATATTTTAGTGCTATAGATATTTCAAGGAAACTGTATTCCACATAGAACTTTGCAAAATGATTCCAAGCTAAAAATTGTATTTTTTGAGCCAGATTTGAACTCAGTGTAAAATTTCAGTGATGCTAAAGCAAAAAATTGGAGCACAAAGAATCATGATCTCTGTTTTTTCTTTTTTTTATTTAAAAAAAAGCAAAAACTCAACCTAAACCAGCCATTCTCACCCTCTTTTCAAATGGATGCAGTGTGTCCTACGCTCAGGCAAGCTTGCATCTAGTTGGTCCAGAACAAAGCTGGATTTTTAATTGAGTTTTAAAAATGGATTTTTAATGCCTACACAGAATTAGCAGGTATATAAAATCTCTAATTTGCTGGAAGACTTCTTCAAAAAGTCTTTGTTCATTTTTTTTGAATTTAATACTATTTATGGGAAATGAAGAGCTATAATTACATCAGTTTCTAGACTTTGCAGTTCTTTCTTAGAGCAAGGATCTGTTTTATTAATGTATTTAGTCTTCCCTAGTGAGAATACAAATAGTAAGTGAGGGGGAGAAAAATAGCAACTCGGATATGGGAGAGATACAGAACTTATAAAAATATTTCTAACACTGGCAGAAAAAAAATAAGCCTGTGCAAACAAGAGAGAGAAGGAAGCTAATAAAAATAGTTGGAATAAAGAAAATGTAATGAAATGCTTGCCAAATTTTAATCTAAATCCATCAGCTAGTCCAGTTTATGTGCACTGTAAAGTCAGCAGAAGATGTGGTGCTGATTTAGCAAAGCATATCTATTCTTGAGGAGTAAAATGTGTGCCTCAGGGCATTTCCAAAGTTTCTTGTATTGAGACCTACCTAACAACTTCCCTACGCAACTGCATTTCAGCAGAAAAGTCAAGAGGACTTTGGGAGCTGCTGAAAGAATGGGCGAAAGCAAATGTAGTGCTGATTCACTAAACTAGAGAGAGAGAGAGAGAGAGAGAGAGAGAGGAAAAAAAAAAAAGAAAGAATAATCAGGTAATGAGTATCCATTAGCTCTAACATCACTTTCATGTAGATACCAGAAAACTACTGACAAGGGGAAACATTATCATGAGCTGCTTAGGTGTGGTTAATTTTAGTTTAATGTTGTAGGCATCATTATGAGCTGTTTCATTTTCAGCATCCCATTTGTGTGTGGCGCTTAGCAAACAGCCAATGTCACATCTCAAGGTAGATGAGGATGACAAAGAATGCAGGAAAGTCAGAATGACAAGGAAACAAAACAAACCCCCAAAACATCAAAACAAAACCCAACTATGCTTTTGAAATAAGGTTATAGTAGCTACCTGTCAGGATGGTAACTTTCTGCAAAGAAGCAGGATGAAAGTAGTGTAAAGGGTAAAACTTGCTACAGTAAGTTTTCCCATTGGAATTTTTTTGTGTCCTTTCTTAATCCTTCCTTGTAAGCCTTTTCTATATGGTAAAAGCAGCTGGTTGGAGGTACTAGGATGGCTTCTGCTCTGATTGGAAGTCTCAAAAGGGCAGTACATTCATTTAGAAACAAAATTAAGAGAAAGGGTGGAGATGAGACTTTATAACTAAGCACTGTCTATAATGCTCAAGATTGAGGAATACTGGTAGGAATCAAGGGAGAGGTTAGCATTCTTGTTGGATGATGTTTAATTCGATAAATAAAAAGATGAATACATAAAAGTGAAGGGAAAAAAAAGGAGAGAAAGAGGAAAGACTACAAAGATGTTAATAAACAATAATCACTAAGATAGCAAGGTAGCCTTTGAGAAAGATGACTTGCTAAATCTCTCTATTCCTGGTATAAAAATACTGCAATAATTTTCCTGTTAAAAAAAAACCAAAGTTGTGTATTGGTGGGGACCAAGGACTGACAGAAAAAATCTCTTAAGCCTTGAGTAGTTGTTGTTGCTTTTTTTCCCCTTATGTACCCTCTAAGTATTAAAGCGCTGTTTTTGACCATTAATGGAAATTTCTTAACAGAGAACTAGTATATGGTAGTGATATGGAAAAAAAAAACAGCTGTCCTGTATTGGTAACAGTCACCATCAGATGAAATGTCTCATGCTTACAGTTTCAGGACAGAGACTGGTGGTCTCAAGGAAATGTGGGAATTGGGGTACTTATGCCTGGGAATGAGAGCAGTGTACAGAGGCAGACAGAACAGTCAGAAAGAGAGCCCAGATAACACGTTTGTGCTCTGCAAAGAAGCCTTGCAGGACAGGATGACAATGTCCTCTTGCCCAAACACAGCCATATAATGTAGAAATGCCTTCAGATTTACTGACTCTTCATCTGTTTCATGTCTCTTCTTCCACCACTACGCTCCCCAAGGGCTGCTCTTCCCATGGAAGGTATTCCATCAATGGCTGTGATGGAGAGGAAATGGAGATCCACAGCTCGTATTTCTGAGACCTGGTTACAATTTGGTTGCAACACACAAAGTGGCCAACTGTGTAGTGGAGTTTATTAGACTATCCAGGTGTTTCCTGTACTGCTAGGGAAGGATCAAAGTTTGTAGTTACAAGGGTGTATAGACTATCAGAGTGTATGAAATATATCACAAATGTATTCATTGAAACTCTGTCAGAGCTACTGTTGGAACTGTACTATTAGCCTTAGAGACTTCAACATCCATATGAGCATCAAACCAGATGAGGAAACATCTGTTTCCCTGGTAAGGCTCAGCTCCCTCTATTTTAACCAGCTACTGGGCGAATATTCATAGGGCGGGAAAAAGAATTTGATTTTTATTTGCATATGATGATGTCTGAAAAATAAAGGAACCATTTGGTTTGATGGTTTGACCATTTTCAGTGTGAAAGTTATTTGACCCTGCCAGATCTAAGCCATATTTTCAAAAACAGCTAGAAGTTATTTCTTTTTTTTTTCTTTCTTTCTTTCTTTCTTTTTTTTTTCTTGTGAAGTATAGATTTTGCATTCTTTGTTTTTAATGAAGACAACCAAATTCTCTGGGTTGTGGATAACATGGCAATTGAAGCCTCATCTCTGTTCTTCAAAATTAGCCATATGCTTACACAGGTGTTGAAGTTCACCATTTTTGGCTTGGAAAAGTTGGTTGACATTTTGTGACCTTCATATTTTTATCATGAGATGAATACTATGGGCTGCATTGCTGTTTCATTTCAATATCCCCTTTTCTAGGGGAAGATTCCTGAAAGCACAATCATGTTTCAAGTTTATGTGGGCTCAGGCACAAACAATATTTCAGTGGATATTTTTTGCTTTTTTATTCCTTTCAATGGGTTTGTTCCATTTGTTTTTCTATTGTTAATGGTAATATGGAGCTATTATTTATTAGCTATTATATTTGAATACTATGTTCCTGTTATATTTTAGATATGTTAAATTTTACAATTCCTTAAATATACTCAAAAAGAAAATTCTTAGCATTATTAGTTGCTATTTATGGTTATTTTATACAGAGCAATTTGTTTCTAGTTATTCAGGCAGTTTAGCTGTGCTTCATACTCTATTTCTGTTAAGGATTCAGCCTTAAAAAAAAATGTTGTTTCTGATATTCATGATTGTGTTGACCTTTTCTACTCCAGCAATTCTTTTTTTTTTTTTTTTTTTTTTGATTTTTAATCTGAAAATCACTTCAGAAGTCAGGTAAAAACTCATGGGTCAATACTCTACTTTTGCTTTGTTTGCCATTCTAGCATCTTTGAATTTGGTGTTTTTTGAAACCCATTGAGCTGTAGTGTATAGTAACAAAGCACGCACAGAATTTAATACCAGAGGCTTAAAGTTTATTTTTGATGTCACAAAGTGCAAACCTTCATGAAAATATTTTTTTTATACACAAATGACAGCCATTTACCCATCTATGACTGTTAGTGGGCTCTATTTAGATACTATTTGCTATTCTGCTTGGGGCGATGTGGCATGAAGCACAGTAAAACGAAGGGGACAGTACTCGAGCTTGCACAGAATGGTGCAAAGGAAATTTAATGTGTCATACACACGGAGCTGTCTCTTGCCTAGTGTGAAGGAATCCTTGAGCAGCACAGAACTCGATTAGGCTTTTCCAGGACCACTGGGTTAAGACGGGCTGCGAGGCAGGAGGGAGAGACCGAAACGGGGCCGCTCTCCGGCACTGTGGGTGACGGCGGCTCCTTGTCAGCCCTGAGTCCGGGCCCTGCAGGCCGTTCTCGTCCATGTGAGATTCTGCCTCTGAAGTGACAGTAGGGAAAGTCATTTTGTAGTCCTTCAGCTGCTCAGCCTATTTAACTTTAAATTTTAGATTTCTTGGGGCCTTTCCGTGACTGACTGACGTTGCTTGTATTTGGCATCTGGAGTAAGACTGTCCAGAGCCGCTTCAAATTTACAGGCCTGCTCCTTGAGAAGCTGCTCAGGTGCTCGGTGGGCAAAGAGGCTTTAATTCCTTTCCTCTCAAGGATATCAGCAAAAGCTTCGCTTCCCTCTGTAGCTTGATTTTTTTTTTTAATAAAAGAGAATAAGATCTTCTGGAAAGCTGGGCCTGAACTCACTGCATTAGCACTTCAGTGGGGAGAGACAGAGGAGCTTCTCCTGATAAGAGAATCATTTCTAGGGGAACCACAAAGAGGTTCCTTTTAAAGACCATCCTCATGTTCCAGACTTAAATAAATATCCTCCAGATCTTTCAAAGTAGTAAGCACGTCTGGATATATCTGTCGTTGAGAGAGTTTTGGTTACATTGCTACTCCAGAGAGATTGTGGCTGCCTGGCAATACATTCTCTTTAGACTCAAGTTTTTGTTAATGGCATATTTCATAATTTAGCTGACATTTATATAAAATACCCTATTTTAGTTATATTAAATCCTACAAAAAGTAGTTAATAAAATACATGTCACTTGGAAGTTTTCCCCTGGAGCTGCTTATAGCACACTTAAACTGTTAAAACGAGGCAAAGGGTATTAGGAAGTTCTAAATAGAAACAAAGTCCTGCTTCTTTGGAGAATGAGGATCATATTGTATTGATGTTATTTATTTGAATATATGAAAGGCACTTTGGCTATCTAAAGGGTTTTATAAACACTATAGGAAAGTTCTCATTACTCCTCTTTATACAGTACCACGCTACAGGCAACTACTGTCTCCACTAAATGTTAGTTTCTTAATGACATCAACTGAGTGCTGCTGTCTAGTAAAGAAGACTGTCCAAAAGAAGCAAAATGTTATTGACAAATACAGCCTTCAGTGTGAGAACAAACTAGAGTGAAGCAGCATAATCTACTTAACTCATTTTGGAACTGGAAACTTTGGGATCTGTTCTCTTTAGCTTTCTGTGACAATATGTATATTGATGGTTCATCTTGATCTCTAAAATGAGTATTGTAAAAGGCTGCAATTGGCTTTCCATGTTCTAATCCGTTTATTAGGATGAGACAAGGGCAGGTGGGTTTGGAGTTAGTTGGCTGATTTCTTGGTGTGGAGCCACAGTAAGGGAACATAGTGAAGGCCCAGGAAAGGTAAAAATATAAAGGATCTTCATTAGCTGCTCATGTCTGCCACAAAGACGGTGAAAATTTTGGGCTGTGCCTGCCTGATGAGTTCTGCACAAGAGTGAGGAAAGCAAACTCTGTGAAAAAGTTGATCTAGCCTGTAACTTGGAAATACTGAAGATGAAGCCCAAGGAGCAGGAAATCAGAAAATTAATATATTCTAATTGCCATACTTCAATACTTTCAACATTACTAGTTTCAATCGGCCCATGTCTGCAAAGCTGCCAGGCTGGATGGTGCTGTAGCGGTGGTGGTTGTGGTGGAGGCTGAGGTGGCCACACAGCAGCCTAGAGGCTCCCTAGCACGTGAAGGTCAGCTAGCGTACCTGCCGGTACTGCCCACGAGACTGCAGGGCTGCGTGATCCCTGGCACGTGTCCTCTAGCAGCTCCGGGGGGAAGCTAAAATGGATAATGATCTGCTCTTTGAGGAATATTGTCACACACCTTCTGCAACTTCTGTGGTGGATAGAATATGTAGAAAGATTTGTCTTTTTTGGAATACACTAAGAAACATATTAGAGGCATCTTTCAAGAGATGACTCTTTATGTTTCTGGACGTAATAGCTCTACTGACAGACAGGTAGTAGGAAAAAATCCCTCCCTTTTACAGCTTCTTCTGTTTTCTTGAAAATAGGCAGTATTAACTGTTTTCAGAAGAAGAATTCTGATCCTTGTGAACTGTTACTCTCTCTGTTTTCTGATTACATAAGACATGGATAAATATTTCAAGGAAAATGTAATATTTGTACTATCAAAAAATGAGTCTCTAGAAACGCTGCTAGCCTTTGAACTCAATTATCTGAAAACATGTGTGTGTGTATAATATATATTTCACCCTTTCCCTGTGTGATTATCATGCTTGCATGTTGCTCACCCATACCGCTAACATAGTGGTATAGCCTCTACTTACAGACCTGCATTTTTGCATGTGCCAGACACAGTATTTTTAATGCAAAGTTCTGACCCCAAGATATAATATGTTAGTGCTGGCAAATGATAGATTATCACTTGGGCATTAAGTGCCACCTCTGATGTCCATCACTTCACTTGAACTTGGATGATGACAGACTCAAAATTCTCCAGTGGTTTGCATTGAAGTCTTCTCTCAGCCTGCGTTTTTAGTTCATCCTGGATAGCTCTATTACAGATAATCATGAACTTCATATTTCAACGATTAAGTTAATCTATTAAAGTTAATCTTGGATTCTGAGCTTTCCACTCCTGTTTGCCATGATAATCCTGTGTGCTTTGCACTTCCAGATAGACTGCAGTGTACCTTGAAGTTATAGTGTTGTAAAAGCAATGGTTTTATAGCAACAACTTACAGTGGTTTGAGCAAAATAAGATTTGTCATCCTGTGAGTTAGGACTTACCATAAATAGAAAGTGTTTAAAAGGTGTTATTTAGTAGTTCACATTATGCAGCTGTCTATTTAAATCATTTAATTTTGGCATCTAATCTAACTCCCAGTCTCCATCAGAGACAAATAAGAAACCATATGTAAAAGCATCTGTGAAAATCTTTCTTTTATTTATGACAACATTAAAGTGAGGCTCTGATGTCAGTTACTTAACAATAATAGACGTTCCTTTGCACCTATAGCGCTGGGTTACTTGGGCATATCCCTCTGTGGTATCTTATACCTACTGCTGTTTGCTTCATTATATACAGACGCACAGCAGTGGAGACAGTAATAGTCTTTCTTAATTAAATAAAGCTAAATGTTAATTAGTCAGAAAAATTGATTTATTTTCAGCACATGAAACTTTTCATTGTGTGCCTCTTCCTTTTAAAGAACAGGTTGTGTAGTCATTTAGGACTTTACATTTTTTCCTTTATTTCTGCACTGTATTTGGACTCTTGTGGTGGGATCTAATCGTCATAGAAAAATTATAGGTCTACAGATGTTTTCAAGATGTTACTCTGTCAGTAGCAGATTATCCCCTGTAGCAAAATCTCATTAAAGTGCAATTTACAGAGCTCTGCTGATGTTGCCATCAACCAAAATTAAAGGCATTAATTTTTCAAAGTTCACAGAAGTCCTTACATAAATGATGTAGCAGTTTGCAAGAACAATTTACAGAAGTGTTATTTGCAGAATTAACCTAAATTAAGAGAACAAATGTTATAAGGGTATAAGAAAGGATTGGGCAGTGAAGCTGCAGCTGTTCATGATTTGGTATTAGGTGCTGGGTACAAAGAACTGTTGAAATGTGACAAAGATTCTTCCTCTGAGTAAGGTTGGGTAGATAAACTCGAATCAGAACTCTTTGTCTGTGAAGAGTTAAGCTTATAATAGAGTGATCACCAGTTGGGGACACCCAGGGAGACCTAAAATTCTACTTTTAAACATCTGTACTTGATATCTCTTAAAACATTCCCATTTAGAGAATGAGTTTATGTAGCTCATGTTGTGAGTATGCCTCTCCAATACACTACCAAATGCTTATCCAGGTATTTACTGTCATAGGAGCTCCATATTTTAATTGATCCTAAAAGTTCCATATAGAGTGTAGCAGAAAATTTTAGACTATTCTTGTTTTATGGGCCAGTGTCAGAATAAATCTTAGCTAAATCAGTGGCAGGAGATAAATGACTCATTTTCAATATTTAGAGATACATGCGTAAGTAAAGACCATATTTAGTAAGCAATCACCTGCCTTTTGCAACCAGTCCAAAACCCCATTTAATGCAGTTGGCATTTTGAAGCCTCTTCCACAAGCCACAGTTATCTCTTCCACTTTTGTACGTGTTATATTTCAGTATCCAGAAATTAACGTTCGGCACATGAGCACTCCCATCCCTTGGCCGCAGAGCAATCAAGCATGTGCTTAGAGTTAAAAGTCACCATCTCTCCAGAACTGGAAGCCAACAGAAACATCTTAACTTCAGTACTTACAAGGGACGCACTCCCCGCTCACACATTGTTCTGGGTATTCATGGAAGTTTTTATACCACCAGAACAGACCAATATAATTAAATCAACATTTTTACTCTTTTTTTTTTTTGTCTATGGCAAACAGATAGATATTTAGACACGAGCTAGTTAAGCTGGGACCGTATGAGGATGTTCAAGGGAAAGGTCAATGACAACCCTGGGGATACAGTGCTGCTCTTTCCTCTTTTGGGGATCGTTTATCTTTAAAGTTGCTTAAGATTTAATATATATTTCCCCACTATCTGTCTCTTGTTTCTAAAATTCTCCCATTTTAACTCCCTGAAAGATGTGGTGTTTTGTCTCCAGCGGTCTGCCAATTCAGGTTTCACTCTGGCTACTACTTGCGTCTTGGTCAGTTTGAAGTCTTTGGACCATTCCAAAGGGGAACTGTGAAAAATATTTTCTACTTCATTGCCACCCGAGCACCCTAAGGGTTTTTCTGTGTTCATCATTCTCCAGGGGTCAGGGTCTTCAAAGCACTCCACACTTCGCTGGGAATTTAGGTCTTAAATGGCTGCACTTTCGGAACAGATGCTGGATGTTGAACATCATGTGGCCACTGAATTGTGGAGTTTTAAATGGGACATGAAAATATTCCCTGTTATCGAACTGTCAAAACAGAAGCTGTTAAAATGCTTCTAAAAGGCTATGAGCCTGTGTGGATAAGTTGGTATTTGGGGTGCTCTAGAGCTATCCCAGAAAGTGATGGGGTCAGAGTAGGGCCAGGCCAAATCTCAGGAGAGAGCGAAGGAGGCAGCACGTGACTGATGAAGGCTTTAAACCCAGGGCCGCAGCGCTGCGTGCGGCGGGACAAAGAGCACAGAGGTGAAATCAAGCTGTCTGTAAGCGTTGTGTCATTGACAGAAGCTGCTAAAGCAGCTCATTACAGAAAATGATTGCTAGCACAATACTATGGTATATATGTCTAAATCATCTTATAGATACTCAGTTGTTTGCTTATTCCTGTAATACTCAAGGGCCATGCTAGGTAATCCAGGCTGTAGATATCATCCAGCTTCTTCCTTCAAGCTTCATGCTCAGTTCAGGTTATATAATTAAAAAAATGCACACAGAATTGATCTCACTCTTTGGTTACCTGTTCTAATATTTGAATATAGGATTAGCAGTGTATTACGAGATTTTAAATACCAGGGAGGGTAACTGAGCACAGTTAAATAAAACCAGCCAACTGCACAAGCAAATACGAAGCCATACTTTGTTTCATATTGCAGTTTTAATGATGTAGTTAGTGAAGGAGAGAATGCAATCCCTGATTTTAAAAATTTGTATGTGTTTTCCCATGAGCTGTTGTCCTGATTTGTTCATATCCCTAAATATAGTGTCTTGTTTTTCAAACACTAAATGCATCAAGTTTTCTTCATATTCCAGCTGCCTCTGAGTGATCAGTATAAATCATATTTTGCTTTCAATAGGAATATTTTCACATAATTTGTAAGATTATGCAATGGAAGAATAGTTTGCAAAGGAAGAGTATTGTGAAAGTACATCTCTTCATCAATGCATCTGTGTTCTGCAATGCACTTCATTATCTCGTTCTTTGGAATAGAAAACACAGGACAAGAATCAGCTGAGACCATCACTCTTGTTCTGCCATATAGACACGGTAACATTTAGGCCTTAAAGAGTTAATACGCAAGTGCATTTTAATAACCAGTAAACACGTGTTCCTGATTTGCAGGAAAGAAAACCAGTTTATTCTATTCTTCTACGCTGTTGCTCAAGAAGCCCTCACCTTTAATGCGAGTTTTGCAAAGCCGTGTTGCTCCCATGAAGTTCCTCCCTTTAAAATGCTACTATTCCTTGCGGAAAGCCAAGCCCCGAGCCGGCCAGGCGCTGCTGGGCCAGGCGCTGCTGGGCCAGGCGCTGCTCCGCCCGCGGCTTCGCCCCTCGCTCCCAGCCCGGAGTGTGGCCGGCCGCGGGGCAGCCG
>VZSV01000033.1:82419-123606 GCA_013398735.1 Nothocercus julius
CGGCGAGGCGGCCGCACGGCTCCCTGCGCTTCCCGCGGCACCCGCGCGCTCGCTTGTTCCCCTGCGTTCCCCTGTCGCCATGCTGAGCCTGCCCCGGGGAGCCGAGAGGCACCGGCGCAAATGCGCCGTGTTAATATTTAATACGTGCTTGGCCATGCCAACCTAGGATGTGTTTTCAAACGATGGCCTGGCAAGGAAGGCTGTGAACGTTTGCAGAGAAAACAGCGTTTCCCTGCGGCTCTTAGTAAAGGCTTAAACTTGAGTTAACTTCTGTCTCGCTCCTCAGGAAATGTGAGCGCCATATGAACGCTGCGCCTTATGGAAAGTCATGAAATCTAAAAGCATGAACCGCTGTTCACTATTAGCGAGTAAAACCCCATTCTTTTTCTCTATAAGGTCCTGATTAATGGACAAAATCCTTCCTCCTCTATTTTTTTTCCTCATTCTTTCTTGCAGTTCCTTCAATGCGGGACAGACAATAAATTACTTACGCAGATCCTACTACATACCAGTTCCTATTTGGAGCTCGACTGAGACGCAGCAACAAATATGGGTATTGCGAAAACCACATTGGGTACAAAGGCTGCACACGAATTGCCACTTATAGTCAACAGCTGGGAGTCATATGGGTCTTTATTAATCGGAATATTAGTGGTTGCCATTTTGTTCCCTTTGTATGGTTTTGACAAAATGGTGGCAGAACAGACATGAGTGCTCGCTGATAAACACGCTTTTAAGATGTAGTTTGCCCCATTTTGAAAGGGCCTGCTACTTCTGTTCCTCCTGTAACTGCCCCAGCCTTCTGCAATTAAAACGAGAGAAATGAATTTAGAGCCGTACCAAAAATGGCACTCCTGAAGTGTATTTTTAGGAGACAATGGGATTAAGCAGGCAGGAAAGAGGAGACAAGAAATTTATGACTGAGCATTGCTTAACAAGATGAAATTTGCTGGGGATTTTCAAATAACCTCTGCTGAAGCACAGTAATAGCAGTCTCCAACTGCACAAACCTTCCTACGCTTCAATTTTTGAATAAATGTCTTGTTATGGGAGGGCACGGACAGCACTGGGAGGAAGGATGGGACTGTGGTTAAGTGAGTATGGGACACATGAAAGCCGACTTCTTTTTTTCAGCTTCAGTCAGTGGTAATTTGGTCTTCGTGTGCCTCAGTTTCCCTATTTGTACAAAAAAATGCGGAGTATAAGGCTACCCACAGGGGACAAGTGGTATATTAATTCCAGTACATCGAGGCTTTATATATGTATTTTGAAGGGAGATATTATCGAAGTGTATCATGTTATTGCTAGGCTGCAATCTTTCCCTATGATTTGAACAAAATTCTCTGTGACCTCACTGAGAAGAGCTGCAAAGGTCAAGGCTGTTACATTTGGACCATTATTACACTCCTGGTCCAGGAATAAGAAAATAAATCATAGATAACAAGAAAAAGTTTCAATTTTTTTTTTTTTTTACAAATGGAAGAAAAAGTGAAAGTGGAGCAATTTCTCATTAAAAGGACATGTTCATACGCTTCTCAACTAATGCTAGTTTTCCTTGTTGTTTTGATTGTTTGCAGCTCTTACTGAGGGGAAAAAAAAGGTGAACATTGCAGAACGTCCCAAATCCTCTTCTTCACTGTATTTATACTCCTGTGGCTATAGGCTTAAACATGATCTGCAAATTCTTAATTCAAACAAAAGGTGATGAAAACAAGAGGTGAAAGTGCTTTTTGTTTCTATCATTTAGCTCTCCAGGCCCTTTTTTTTTATGTCATTGTTTTAATAATTCAGCTGGATTGCTGGGAAAACAGACACTGTTTAAATCAATCTAACGACCTGGTGTGGACACAAGTATGTTAGCTGTAAAGATATTTATTTCAGTGTAGATTTAACAAAAATAAGCAGCAGTGGTATAAACAAGCTTTGTGCCAGTAATACTGTGTCTGTGATGGGAAGTGGTGCTGATTTTACCAAAAACGTTTTCCCTCTTGGTTTAATTACTTCGGTGCAGAGACTGCGGGCAGGCAAGGTCTGGGGGTCTAACCCTGAAAAACAAGCAGCAGTAGGGTGTAACTTGACTGTTTTGCCAGACTGATTCCAAAAGAATTGGGAAGAATTTAGAAAAGGGAATATACTTATGTTCTGAGATAACTAAACTTAATAGGTAAAAATTTCCTTTTAATATGTAGTAAGAATAAAATTGTGGATTTAGTAGAGATTCCATGCTTCAAATTCCTGGTATAAATATAAATATATATATATATATATTTTGTACTATGTGAAGATTACAGGCTTGCTTTTCCAAATATCTCATTAAATAAGTCATTATTTGTATTTGTTAAATGATTTATGTTTAAGGAAAAAACATTTCCAGCTTCTGTAAATTAGGACTTTTAAGAATAATATGTTTCGAACAAAAAGGAGTTTGAACTCACTCATTTGCTTGTTAAAGTTTGAGAACTTCTGTTGCATATGTAGAGTAGAATTTATCTTTCTTCTTTTACAATCCTCTTCCTTGATTATATTCTGTTTATCGTATTGGAGGAGTCTGAGAGTAACTTTTTGTAAGTGAGGAATAGGAAACACTGCATTCCTTAGATAAAATTTTACCAAGCCTTACTAAAGTGTAAGCCTGGAATATGCCATGTACAGGTACATCAAAAAATTATTTGATTTTTTTCTTTTTAAAGGAGAAGATTTGGTCTGATTACTCCATAGTTTTTGCTGATTTTTAATATATTGCTAATGAAGTGAACACACTTGAGTAGACTGCATTTTAATGCAAATACATTGAAGGACAGAATTAACATTGAATGTTCATCGTTAACTGTGCCTATCCTCATTTATATATGCTTAACTCTGCAGCTTTAATATTGCATTAACTTGGTTTTTACAGAGAACGTTTTGCCCTGAGTATAAGAAAAATGTTGATCTTTTATGTTGTCAGCCAGGGCAGATGCAAATCCTGCTACTTTTTATTGAAGAATTAACCATCTCCCTCTGGAGCACAAATGCCAGCATTACTGGTATAATTTTATTTTTAAGTATATGGCCTGTAGTAAGCTGATTGAATGGTATAATACATTATATTCAAATCTGACTGCTTATGCAATTCGTTCTACAATGCCTTTGAAAATATAACATGCTCCAAGATGAATACAAGTTATGCATAAAAAAGCTGTTTGTTACATAGCTCAGAAAATGTGGATTCAATTACTATTATATTTAAGAAAAACAGGAGCCTTTTCGATTACAAAAATATTTTTATTGGGTTTGTAGTAATAATATCAAGTTACAGTACAACAAATTCCTTTCCATTGGAAAACTGAACCAAAACAATAACTCTTGAAGGGATAGTGAGTGTTTCAATTAATATTATGTCAATTTACTTTACCATCTGCATGTATTTACTAAGCCAGGCCATCTCAGAAGGCCTGCCCTAGCAATCACCATGTTTACCCTGTTGAAAACACATCTGAAGATCCTATTTCATTTTCATGCCATTAATGACTTTTTAGAATAAGTCCC
Organism: Nothocercus julius; assembly: GCA_013398735.1. NCBI lineage: Eukaryota > Metazoa > Chordata > Aves > Tinamiformes > Tinamidae > Nothocercus > Nothocercus julius. Next base: position 85,948 of record VZSV01000033.1, read on the forward strand.
ATGTGCTGATGGTTCCTTCGGGTTTTATTTTTGGAAGCAGCATTTGTGTGAGAGAGATTAGGCTAAGAATAACCATTACCTCACCTAATTGTGGTCTCCTTGAGGCTTCTAGACCGTGCTTGGCAGCGGAGGGCAGGCGGAGCCGGCAGCGCGGCGGTCGCACCGACCGCCAGGGTCTGCATCCTTATGCTGACTCGGATCCATCAGCCGCTGCTGGCACGGCGGCTTCTCCCTTAGACAGAGGTAGCCTTAGGAGAGATACATATGCGGATATGTGACAGGTATATGCATAATAATAATAGTATATAATAAGTGCATGGATAAAGCTTGCACTGAGCAGCACAGAAGCCCTAACAGCAGCATTTTTAAGGACCTTGATATCATCCTCTTCATTGTCATCTTACATTCCACTCTCCCTCAAAATGCCAGTGCTTAATGGAAAGAATGTTTTTAACCCTTGGTTCCTATTCCCCTTCCTTACGAACATCTGCTTTCCTATTGCCATGCTCACATTTGGAAGGTTCCAGAAAGGGATGCAGCCTGGCCAGCACTTTGGGCATGCTTGGTGCCAAGCACAACTCTGTTCAAGTGTGGCACTGTATCCGTGGCAGGGCGAGAAAGGCACTCTTTCCATAGGAATGCTATTGGAAACTTTAAAATTTGCTGAAATGTGGGGAAAAGTTTGACACTTCCCTGTTTTATTTTTGTAACTCCGAGACAAGACCTATTTAAGTTTCAGTTCTTGAAATTTTCACTGGAAAATTAAAAAGATTTGAAGGGAAGGAAAATGTTTCCTTTAAATTTTTGCTTCTGTTGAGCACACTATATGTTTGTCCAGCCTTATGTGAACAACCTCAGCAACAAACCTGACTTCCTCTAGAGGGCAAGAAAGCAGACAGCACAGGTTATTTGAGAAGTAGCCACAGGGCTACAAGAGAGAAATGGGAATATTTTTGCTTTCTAGAGACCTGTGCTACTAGTGACACTGATGAGGTGCGAAGGGAGGGTCACAAAGCAATGCTGTATTTAGGCTTGCTCAAAACACCTCTACTTCAGCTGTCTTCAAACTTCTGTACTCTGCTAAAGCAGTATTTTATGTGAGAGTCCACAGATCCTACCAAAGTAGCACAAATAGGGGTGAACTGAAAACTGTGCCCTTGCCTTGTACAGGGTCTTATTTAGGAATACCCATGATGTGGATTGGCTGTATGCAAAGGGTTTCCATGAGCCTGCACTAGAGGATGAAAGCCCAGGCTTCTTGTTCAAGACTGTGCTATGGGTCTGCGACTTTGCACAACCCCCTTTTATGAAGTGTCAATCAAACGCAAATCTGACCAGCATTTTGATAATCCCACAGCTTGTGCCTGTAGTTCAATATTAGCACAAATTACATGTGCTAGTATGCATGTTAAAACCTTCAGGGCTCAGTAGATCTAAACCTGAGCCTGTTCTTTGAAGAGAGAAGCTGCACAGCCAGGCGACAGCTCTGCCCTTCAGCTAGCCTTGTATTTCTGTGCCAATAAAACAATAAATGGCAAAGTTTTAAAGTGCTGGTTCTAGGAAATTCAGTGGGAATTTTGCTACAGACTCAAATCTGTGTACTTCTTTAGGATGAAGGGTTCATTCCTATATTTTTCAAGAGATTTTCTCAGTTAAATAGATCTCTATAGAAAGACAGTGAATAGTTTAGAGATCTCTAAAAGAGAGAATGAATAGGACCAAATTCTTATCCTACCCGGTCATCCTTGGCAAGGTAGGAATGCAATAGAAGAAAAATTCTATGAAGTATTCTGTTTAAAAGATTCTTGAAAGAGCCTGCTCTTCATGGCAGGTGACTGTAGCCACCTATCACACTGTGAAAAGGAGAGAGAAAAAACCCACAACCTTGAAGCCAGCATAGTTAAACATGTGAAAATTAGGAGATAATGGAATTATGTCTGTCTGAGCATTTTAATTCTGTGCCATGGTGAGTGCTGACATAAACGACGTGCCGCTTTGCCCAGAACTGCTGCTTGACTCGGTCCTTGGGATGATGGTGCTGCCCAGGGAATGGGCATGGGCATGCTGCACTCCAGCCTCCTCTGAGGACGGGGCATTTCTTAGTAGCCTTATAAGGAGAGCCCTTGAGCAGTTTTAATAATAAGTACTGGCTCATAATTGTTTGCTTTTAAATCATAAACAATTTCTCTTAAGTTTGAAAGAAGAAAGTCAGAATCATAAGAAAAATATGAAGTTAAACAATCAGAACACGTGTGGCACCAAAACCCTGACATATCACTTTTATTTGTCTCTTTTTCATTTACTAGACCTTTTGGAAAAATTTTTTTGTTATACCTTTAATACACATTTACATGGACATGTAAATAAGAATCCAGTCTAGTAAACAAGAGAGCTTATTCAAAATGAACATTTCTGGGTTTGTTTCAAAAAGGGAAAACTAACCTCAGGCTTCGGGGGTGTGAATACCATAAACTCCTTTCAGAGCATCGTTAGCATATTCTAAACTGCTGTCCAAGATCACATGCCCTCCTTCGCTCCTTGGGTCAAGGTCTCAAGGTACAGTAATCTATGTGATTACTTCAAGAGATGTGGTCCCCTAGGTGTAGATCAAACAGCACTTTCCCCACATGGAGAATTAAACCAACACATGAGGGTGCCTTATCAAACTGTGTTTGATAATGAAAGCTTCAAAAACATAGGTGGGTCAGAATGTCAGTGTCTTTCTTTTGGTCTGCTCCAGTTCTGTATTGCCATACAAATTATAGAGGAAAAGGCTAAGAATGTGAGACTTCTGTTATTTCCCTTGGGAACTATTTTATTATTGGCAAGAACTTGTATTCTGTGTGTGTGTGTGTGTATAGATATATGTGTATATATATATATATAGTTTTTTTTTTTTGTTTGATGTCTTGTAATATTTCCAAGTGTTGTAACCTGAAACAGTAGCCGTCTTTCCACCTTATTGTCTTACCAGTGTCCTAATTCTTTACTCATAAACTGCTATCAACATGTTTGTGGATAGTCTCGGAAGACAGGAATGTCTCTTATGTTGATTTTTAGTTTACTGACATCTAAAAATCAAAACAGTTCTTCCAGACATTCTGTCACCATAAAGCTAGTTTAAGTCTCAACTATAATCATACTAAGATCTGAGCATGTGTGCTCAGAAAATTATAAAATAAATGTGCATTTTTTGAAGTGACTTGTTCAAAAAAACTGGTGTCCATTATGCAAAAACTGGTGTCTATTATTGCATGGTACTGGATAGACCATGAAGCTGCTCTGCAGAATGTGAAAAGCATGTAAACAATCAGAAAAGGGAATTTGAAAATGAAGGGAAGTGAGCAAAGAATACCAGCTGATGAATAAAACATTTCCCAAAGTTCAGAAAAGTCAGCTGCTCAATGTTAAAGTGGTTGCCAGGCAACTCATCTTTTTAAAACAAGTACTTCTGTGGCAGATAACTCATAAAGACATTGAAATGGTAAAATTAACTGCTCTTGAACAATTTCTTCGATACATTAGGTACAAACAGGCTTTCATTCATCATCAGGCGTGCATATCTTCTTGTTATAACTTTTTTCCTTGAACAAATACATGTGTTTTGTCCAAAGCTCTGAAATTTTAACTCTTTCTTTTCATCTCATTCCCCATGAGGGAACAGCTAGAAGTCTCTGGCATAAATCTGGACATTGATATACATCTAGTTTTGATGAAATCAGGAGCCCATTCGATATACTAAAGATGTGAAAAATTGGCTCGCTTGTTTGGTGGGGTTACAGCATTCACATGTAAGGGGGAACACCTTACCATCCACCAAATATTTGCTACAAGATCAAACTAGAGTGGCAGATTCAGGAGATTCTACTACTAGACTGTAAAAAAGTTCAGGAAAAACATAAGCAGGGCTTGATGGTTTTCACTATGGAGAAGAGGATAGAACAATAACTGGAGGGGAATAGTGATCATATGGAATAATTTACTTGACTGTTTGGCTTGCCAAATTTTAACTGAGCAAACTTGTTTTTTTCTCTTTTTTTTTTTTTAAAATTTTGTTCATTATTCATGATTGCTCAATGAGCACTTTAGTGAAATGCCGGGCACAAAGGATGTTTGCAAGCTGATCGTCATGCCTGGATTTTCAACACTTTGCTACTTGCTATTTATCATTTGTAACTGATCACCCTGCATAGTAAGATACTCTTTCTGCTTCTAGATTGGGTGGCTGAAAGTTTTACAGAGGAGAGAAGGAAGACCAAAATGTTTTCAGGGACTGCCACAAGATTATTGTTTTTTTTATTGAGTGCAACCAAAATCTCTCTTTACTGGAGTAAAAAGCAAGTAATAAAATTGTCCTTTCTGATTTCAGACAAAATCTATAACATTTCAAAACCTGTTTGGCAAGCCTTGCGAATTCTTTCTGCAGTGTCAGGCCAGCTCTGGGGTTGAATGCCCCTTGGGAAATGCACGGAATAACCCACTTCTCCAGCAGCCCAACAAGGAGAAACAGAGCAGGGTTGTGCTCCTGCCCTGGTGGTTTGATTGCTGCCAGCAAATGAGAAATCCTGAGAGCCTGAACTTGCCATTGTCCTCCTGAGTTCACTTCTAGTGGTGATTCAGCCATAACTATTGTTCTCACCACCAAGTTCAGTAGAAACAGAAATCACCAGAATGACTGAGCAAAATACATTTTCTGAAAACAAAAACCAAGAAACCCACCCCTACAACGAAGTCAAACAAAACCAGTGCTTATTCAGCTACAAATTAAAGCTGTGGCGAGGCTTTTTGTCAGTAGCTCACAGCCAGTCCTTTAATGTGCTGCTGGGTGATTGATGTTCAGAGAATGACTTTTCACTCTGTAGCCTCTTGCACCGCGCTGACGTTACGTGTCGTACCCTCTCGTCAGCCTCGGAGCAGCGTCTGTAGCACTAACACTATCTTTCGAGTGGAAGACAGGCCCCTAGTTTGCTCTGAGGGCAGAGCTTTGTTATTCGACCTTGGTTAAGGAAGAGTTTTACTAAAAATAGGTTCTGGAAAGAGATCAGCTTGCAAGTTGGGTAGTATTTTAATGTATTATTCTTTCTGTGTTGGTGGTAAAAATTTGTAGTGATTTTTAAGGCCTGTTGGCCTCGTGCAGTCATACAACCCCACTGAAGTCAAGCAAATTAATTAAATGGGAAAAACACGTACAAATTCAGCTCTTGCTTACACGGCACTCTACTAAACACGTTTCGCACTGAGTCTTGCTCACTCTTCAGCTGACTTTTTAAACTTCAGCTATTTCTACTTCCCTGATCAAAATAACCTTTTTGGCTCTGAGGATGAGCAAGGTGAGGCACTAGGGTGTCAAAATATCAGTCTAAGAGTTTAAATAGTGCCCCAGAGGTTAGAGCTACTCGTGCAAAAAAAGAGCTTTGCCACACATGCTGCTGTTGTGGCAGCTTGTCTGGCTGCGGGCTTTGCCCTAATACGATGTATCATGAAATGCAATGCTAAGAACATAGTCAAAGTTAAGGTGTCTGCTTCATACTGGCTCAAACAGCTGGGCTACCGGCGTGTTAAGACGCTGGTAAAGGCACCACTTTAATATACAACTAATATATCATTTCTTTCTTCCAATGTATATTGATGTGTGTGTGTATAATTACTGTGCATAGTTACTTATGTTGCTTGATATAAACCATTATTTTTATATGTAATAGATGTGTTGCAAGGCTTTAGAAGCACAAATAGTTAAGAAGTCTACTTAAGTATTCAAAATACCCAAGATGTGAAGCTTCGGCCTGGGAGAACGGTGTTGAGGGAGCTGCCTCCTTTTATTCGGTTCCTGAGGTCAGGCCAGCAGCATCTGTACCAATCAATAAGGCTTACGAAGATGAAATAAACTTGAAGAAGGAAACATTGACAGCGGCTATTCCGCAAAGCCACTGTTGATGAGTGGGAGCTCGTCCACACTGAATCCAGGGGAGGTTTCACCACTTGCTTGAACAGGCGTAGGCCGAAGTTAGGTATTTGCTGGATTCTGGGAAAAGTTTTCCAAAATTGAATCTTCTGATAGATACACATGAGGTTGCAAAATGTGTCTGGGAATAACAGTGTTGGTGCAAAATGTGTCTGGGAATAACAGTGTTGGGACGTGCCCAGGTGTTGTATTCGACTGCCCCTTCTTCCTGCATTTTGCTAATGTTGCTGATGAGGCAGAGTTCAGAGGGTTTTTTTTCTTTTTTTTCTTCCCTCTCACTGACCTGCCAGTGTCATTAAGCAAAGCACAAAACCTTGCCGGTTTTGCATGTGAAATGTGAATGTGCAGGTGTTACTGTCACTGAGCTCGGAGTTCGGCATATATGTTAGTAGAACAAACTTTTAATGTGCACAGAAAACATGCAACTATTTACAGTGGAAAGCATTTAGTGTTGGAAAATGTCTTCGGCTAGAAAGAAAGTCAGAGCTGAAATATTGGGGATAAGAAGGGGCCCTGCTGTAGGTAGCGTGCTTAAAAAATCTAGTTAAACAGAATTTTTTTTTTATAGAGGAAATCGGGTCTGATGATTTTGAAGATTTTCCCATCTATTTAAAGTGACAGCAAAGTATACTTGCCAAGCCGAAGCCTTTACGAATGCATCAAGCTCCAAACAAAGATGAGTACAATAAATAAATATAGATTTGGAGAAAGTAATTTTAGCTCTTTTTTTATGTGCTTCCTCCTTTCACCTGCTTTATCATTCATGCTCGTTAGATTTTTTCTGTGGTGATGAGGATTAGAAATGGAGAAACTGAGGTTTTTGCATAATTACATGATTCTAGGAGGGGAACTTTTAAGAAAAATGAACAAACGTCACAAATAGTTGACAAACATGCAGAGACTGACAATCATGAGATTGTGCTGTCAGTTTCTGAGCATGACCTTCCTGTCTTGATCAAATATAGGAACATAAAAACAGTGTTTTATTATTATGAGGTAATATTTTTTGATTAAATTGTGCCACAGAAGAAATAACATAGACAACCTACACTTTGGGAGTGTCTTCAAAGCATTCACTATCATATGGTTTGCAACACTCCTTTATAAGGTCTCTAGAATTTAGAGCAAAAAGTCAAGTAAAAGATATACTTTGATTAGATCTACATTAGTCTTATTTTTTTTATGTTGAATTATGTTAAAATGGAAATAATGATTAATTTTGCTATAGGAAATTTCATCAAGTTATAATAATTTCGGTCTTATCTCTTTGAGCTGCATGTTTCTCCTATTGCTTTAAAACTAATTTAGGCCACATTATATACAAAATTAAATCTTACTTTTATAGCTACACCCTTGGGGTTCAATGAAAAGGCTTTATGAGCTAGAAATTAAAAGTACTGGTTGAAAATACTATTACATTATACAAGCTATTATTAAGGCAATTTACAAAGTTGGTATTAAAACTATGCACATTTTTCATTGTTAGCACCCATATATTCAGCCAGCCCATGGGACCATTTGATATATAATTTGGCAAATAAAATCAACTGAAAGGTAAACAGTAAGTTCACAGCATTTCTTGATAGGGAAAACTGCACTATAATAATTGCAAGACTGATTTTGCCCAAGATGGTTATGAACTTGCGATACATACCTTATTTGTTACATGCAAAAATAAATCTGAAACTGCATATTCCACACAAATTTGAGGACAGAGTTATGAGTTTGCCTTCTTATAAAGAAGACAAATATTTTATATGACATGAAATCTAATTCAGGTAGTTTCATATTGCATATTAAGCATGTAGTTTCTCTTCACAATTGATCTTTAGCTCCTATGCACGTATTTCCACAATTTGTAGGCCAGGTAATTGCTCATTTTCACTTGGACCCTTGGTAACATAATGCATGGTTTAATGCTTCAGTGTTTTTGAACAATGGTTTAAAAAATCTTGCAATATGTTTCATGGCAAGTATGAAAAAAAGTCATGGTCAAGGAAGCTTAGAAGAACAGCCAGCTATGGAACAGGGAGAAATATCAAAATTTTGCCCTGGATAACAATACTGAGCAAGAAACCCATGAGCATGCAATTGGCCTTTAATTCATGTATTTACATGTTCCATATCAGAGCATCCTAGCTCCTGCGCTGAGGCAAGGCCTGCTTGCCTGTGGCAAGGGAGAAGGCATCTTTTTGCTTCCTGAAAGAGAAACGCGCTGTGGCGGCCAAGAGGCTGTGCCAAGAGGCAGCAGCAGCACGCGGTATCAGTGTCAGGAGGAGCCTGAAGGGCACGTGCAGGTGCAGCGAGCAGCATTGCTGCGTGGAGCTCGCTGCTCCGCGGTGCTGGGGCTGAGGCGCGGAGGCCACGCTGGGCGTGCGCCTCCTCGGACGTTTTCCCCTCTCCCCACACTTGGATTTTGCAGCAAGCGGCAGGACCCTGCCCAGGCCTGGCGGGGGTCGAGGACAGGGAAGCGCGTGCCTGACAGGCTCCAGAATGGGGCTCTGCTCATATGGGGCACTAGGGGCAGGTGGCCACAGCTTTTTGCCTTGAACACTTGTCCCAGGGTCTAGACCTGTGATTTATCTGGAGTATCATTTCTTGCATAGGACTGCGAAAAAACCCACAAGCGTTGCTCTTCCCAAAGTCTGTCCTTATGGTGGCAGGTTAGGTGTCGAACTGTGCCATGAAGGCAATAACCTCTACTGCAGGGCTGGGAAAAAGAGGTTTTGGCCCTTGCGGTGGGACCGGCGCAGGAGGTTGCAGGCCAGCTGGGTGCTGCTGGGCCACCCCATGGGGCGCAGGGAAACCTGAAAGCCTCAAAGGGATTTAAGTGCTAACACACTGACCTTTAAACCAATAACCATAGTAGGCGAGGTCTAGCAAATTCACGCTTTCTCCCTCTTGTAAGAACTATTTGACAAGGAGCAAGATTTTCCGTGCCTAGCTGACTCTCTGCTAACTGCCCAGCTTTATTCTGGTTGCTGACTATGAGGACATGATTTATAGAAATTAAAGTAGCTCAGTGAAAAAGGAATAAAAGTGATAAAATATTTAATTTTGGCAGTGACTCCATTATACTCTTGGTGTTCCCTCAAAAAAAAAAAAAAAAGATGTTTCTTTGAATAGTACAGGGTAATGCAAAAATTTCTATCGCTAGATATTCATATTTTATGGCCTTGGAGAGAGTTGATTTATAATTAATTTGATTTTGTATAAAGTAATTCAATTTTACATTTCCTACAATCATTTATTAAATACTGTAAAAAGATAATAAATTGAGCGCAGAGGGAATGGAAGAAATTATTTGTACTCAGAAAGGTATCAAGCATGTTTAACATGTTTGCAGAGAGAGAGCAAAAAAAATTACATTATGTAATACATCAATCAACCCACAGAGATTACATTTCAAAGCCTTTTCTATATTGAACAAATGGGGCTTGATTTCTAGTGTTTTAGAAGAATCTGAACTTGTAATATGATAAATTTATAAATAATGCATTTTATATTTGTTGCTGCTGTTGTTAATGGTCTGAGGATCAAAGCACTAAATTAGATGTCTGAGTTAAATATAACACACCCCTCCCCCCAAGGAATTAATAATTGCCAAAGCAATTTCTATTTATATATCTAGTTATATATATATATAAAATATTTATANCAGATTTAAATAGCTGAATTAATTAAGAAAATTTTTAAAATTAAGAAAATAAAGTTTAGGGAGGGTGAATAAGAAAAGTTACAGCACACAAAATCACAGGTTTACAGAGTAACAGTTCATAGGACCATGTGCTAGAGTTTCTTGATAAAAAATATATATGTTTTCAATAATCAAGAATTGCTTCCTGATATCTTTCAGCACCTCTTAGGGACTAAGTATTTCTTATATGAAAGGATCATAAAAATATTTTAAATCTGAAAACTTCTTTCAAACTAATATCCTTGCAGTATTAGTTATAGTGTTCCTGTTAAAAATATTCTTGCTGGAATATCACCCTCTTCTAAAACAGGATTAATTTCAAAGATATCATTCTTGTCAATATGTTTTATTACCATAGTATACTACATCTGACATATGTAAACATCAAATGATGGGATATTGCAGGCCAAAGCATGTAACCTTTCTCCTTTTTCAAAGTCTTGATTTTAATATTTTGAATTATGCTGAACTAATTTCTTACTTTTGAAGCTTGTCTGACACTCACCTATTTACAACTGATAGGAAGAGTGTTAGGTTGAACTGTTTCCTGCAGTGCAGGGATATATTTTTGAAATCTAATCACAAGGAGCTCTTTAATACAAGATAAACAATATCCAGTTATTGCTGACTCCTTACAAAATAGATATAAGAAGCCCGGGTAATGCCACATACAGAAGCAAGAATAGTTTAAATTTCAATTCTCATGTGTCGTAAGTCTTACACTTACAAATATGGTATAAATCTATTACAGCAATAAAAATGTTCCTTTATGGTTAAAAATCTCCAATTAATAATGCATTTGGTAATTTTGTTTTTTTTAGTTGTTATTTAATGCAAGGAGTAAAGTAAAGAAAGAACACAAATTTCAAAACATGTCTAAGTAGAATTTCCTAAATCCTTGATATTTATTATTCCACTTTCTGAAGGTCACATTATTTTTCATTCACTTTAATAATTCACTAGGTATGCTAAATGTTTACTTCATGTCTGAATGACAACCAGTCTTGTCTTAATTAAATATATCTCCTGACATTGTTTTACCATATCAGTGAATTCAAATCAGTTAGTAAAATGTTAAGCAAATCAAATTTGTAGTCTCTCCCTAGTCTGAATATCCACTTGTCTAGTTTCTTCCCACCTGCTGTCATGTGTTAATTTTTTTAAAGCATCATCTATTTGCAAAAAAAAGAAATAAATTGGTATTGTCTTGTGTTGTTTCATCCTTAAAGTGAAACCATTTGCAAGAAAATTATGGGTCCCTAGTGTTGAACTTCTTTGCATATTAATTTTGTTAGCCTTACCTCCTGTGGTCTTTAGTTCTGGAAGGCCTATTAGATAATACACAAGATAAATTTTCCCTTGTATCTTAAAGCAAGTAGGAAAAAAAATCCTTTTTTTCTTAAAACTTAAATGTGGACTATTAGTATTAGCATGCATATTTTATGCCTATTTTATTAGCAAAGATTAATTTAATCAAGTGCAATAAAATAGTCCACATTGGTTAAATTTGTTTAATTTCAATTATGTGAGAAATGCATATCTATGTTAATTATCTCAAAAAACAGGATAAGAAAGGGATCTTGCCCACATTGTGTCCAATGTGATGTAACAATGGACTTCGGTGGAAGTTTTATATTCAATTTTATCTGAAATAAAACACAAGGGTATGGGTTGTCTCCAGCGAGCTCAGGCACTTGAAGGTACTTAGATGCCTGGTGGGATTTACAGGAGTCCGGGCAGAGAGGGCTCCTCTCTGGCCCATGGTAGGGGATACTCTGGCGTTTTGCTGTGTCTTTCTCAGCACCTGCAACTACAGCTCCCAAACTCCTGTCCTTTGGAAGTGCAAGTCTCAGTGTTAGGATTACAAGTAAAGCAAATTAAATGGTAGGAAGGAGGCTAGCAACTGGATTTTAGAAGGTTTCTCTCTCTGCCCTGGAAAATAAACCCGTGGTTTCTGCTAAGAAAGGGCTGGTGTGATACAGACTCCCCAGCCACTTACAGGTTAACTTTCTCAAACTACTTGAACTTGCTGGCTGTCCGCAGACAAGTATCAGTAACTTCTCATAACAAGAGTGGAAAGCCCTAAGTTCTTGATAGACAACTTGTTTTTCAGTTAGGATTTTCCCCCAAATGTCCTGCTTTTAGAACAATAGAAATGTTAACATTTCTCAAAACTTTATAGCTGATCAGAGACCAGACAATTTGTTTCAAGCTCTCCAGCTCATACTCTGGAAACAAAGCAAGAACTTCTTTAGGCTAAATGACATCATTATTTATTGACATCGCCCATTGTTTAAAATGGCACACCAGCTCCTAATCCTAAACAAACCCACACTCGCGTTTTAGGCTCCTACTCCGGGAGTGGAGAGGAAAAAAAAATAAAAAAGAACCCCCTAAGCATTTTTATAGTTGCTGACATCACTGATTTACAACTGCATTTGTAACTAGTTATCAAAAACGTTTCTTTGCTATTATCAAACATTTCTAAGTATGTTTTATTTTAAAATGAGAGCCCTGAAGATATTCCAAAAGCATTTTTTTTTGGATGGGATTTGATTTTATTTCATTAAAACAATTTAAAATCAAAAACCTTATGAGGGCATTCTCTGTTACTGAGAACAAGTAAAGTACTATCTCTGTTTTTTGCATTATCCGTGAGGCTATCTGGAAAAAAAAAAAAAAAAGGACTTCTTTTTAACTGTGCTAATCCTCACCTGGATCACACAGGCACGGAGAGGCAATGTGTTGAAACAGAATCCACACTAAACCCACAAAGCTTGTTTTGGTAATTTTCTTCAAAGAAAAAAAAAATCTCAAAACTTATCCCTGAGTTTGACTGCATTGAGACAAAGTAATTTAGACAAAGAACACAGTACTCATCACTGTTCAAATATAATGACTGCACCTAACTAAACTGTAGGATCATCAACATTAACCTATTAATCAATTCACAATAAAATAAACTAGATGAAGAGGTCCAGAAGAGTTTAAGTTGTTCTGGGTAATGATCTGAATGCATGCACAAAGACATAGGTTTTTTTTTTTTTTTTTTTCCATTACTACTTGGTCATGGAATAATTAATGGAAATAAGTATATAAGCCTTCAATAACTAACATAGACAAGGTCTGCTGTTTCCTTGGGCACTTGTTTTGACTTCATTTACTTGGTCTAGTCTGTGGGATGGTCCAGAGAAGGACACCTGAGATGTCAGTTTTGAATGAAGCCTTTAGGCACAATCAGACTATCGGGACAACTACCAGTATTTTAATCTATTGAAATTCCTGCTTTAGGGCTAGAAACAGAATCTATCAATACAAACAGGATTTTCAGTGCCTGTTATCTTTTGCAGGTACTTGATCCTTGGCAGAGGACACTTGCCATACTTTTCAATCTCTGCTACTGCTTTTGCATAACATTTTATATATTGGAGCAAGGAGGAGGAGATGCTGCTTATGGATTTTATTGCAGATTCTGCAGGAGGAGAAGGGACAGCATCAGGAAATGGGAGAGAGAGAGCAATCAGCTTCCCTGCGGGGCAAGAAAAGAGAAAGGCATGGTAGTATATTTGGAGAGGCAGGATGGAAAGAAGAATGAAAGGGTAACAGAGTGAATAGAAAGAAAAGCAAAGAATGAGCAATGATGAATGTTTTTTCTTTCCACCAGAGAGAAACATTCACAATCACAACAATTAAAATCCATTAGTTTCTTAATATTATTTTTCCATACGCACAACTGTGGCAGCTGCCAAAAGGATGAGGAAGAAACAGCAGGCTGCATATTTTTGGGTGTAAATGAAAAGGTGGGACTTGAGATTTGTGAATGGGAATATGGCTTGTTTTTGTCTTGTTATTAGATAGAATTGGCACGTGAGGGCAGAAGTGGTAATCTGCATGGACTTCAATGACCTGATACAAACTATTTCTACTGAGTGTAAAAGTTTTCATCAATGCTAAATGCAGAGAGGCTTATTCTATACTGAAAGTCTATTCTATGCAGTACATAGGAATCAACATACTCCACTGACCATAGCCCATTATGATTTCTTACCTAAAAGAGGAAAATACCACATCATGAAATTTTGTGAAGCCCTGAGTAGAACACAGGTCTCTGGATTTAAATCTGATGAAAAGTGAACAGAAATTGCCTTCAAAATCTTTTGAGCTATGCTGTAAAAGTGATGCGACAGTGGTCTTGTGAAAAGTCATTACATTGCACTCTTAGTATGTGAAGGACCTAATGCCGAGTGACTGTGATAGCCCTATGATTAAGAACCGATGATACCTGGAGACTTAGCCTGCTTTAACTCCGGCCACTTGGTGCTGCTGTGCTGATGAATCAGAAAGCGACTTCAGTGCTTTTGCTGATGAAATTGCCATGCCAAATGGCCGTCATGTAAATGAAGCCTCATAACACCTTTGTCTAAGTAAGGGCAGGTACAGATGTTGGGTATGCTGCCTTGAATGCTGCACAGAATCAGTAGCGTTCCAGTTCTGTCAAGGTACCGTGGCTGCGCTTAAAAGTCTTTGAAGTCTTTGAATGTTTTCTTGATTATTATGTAGAAGACTTCAGCTGTATTTCATTTCTTCCTCTTTTTTTTTTTTTTTTTTGGTCTGGTATTTTATAATTTTGATACAGAAGTGTTTGATACAGTAATGTTGCCATAAAGCCTTGCTTTTCAGCAATTAAGGACTAGTTTTATTTTGTATTTTATACAAGTTACTGTTATCACTTTAGATCTTCATCTGTCAATCTTACTGTTTGTTTCTGTGAAAACTCCACTAATTTCTTCAGTGATGATTTTTTCAGGTCGTAAATAAACAAGAAACAGTCTTTCCAAAAATAGATCTTCATAACTCTTTCCTCCATTTTCAAACTTATCTTGTCTTGGCAATCAAAGGCAATTCCTTCTTTATTCAGCACTTCATCTCTGCACTATTATTTACCAATCATAGTGCTGAACATTGCACTAATATTTCCCCAGATCCTTAAATAGTTAGGTCCCAAATTTCTCCTATTGATCCACTGTTGACCTTTAAAGCTTCCTGTCTTGTTTATTTGGCACAATTTCTATTTTTTTTTTTTTTTGTTGTTGTCTAACTCACATATTTTAGATTTTTTCATACTGTTTTCATTCTTGATCTGGATTAGTTTTCAGTAGGATCAAGAAAATAAGATATCACTTCTTTTATGCCACTGAAGTTATATAAATGATCTCAGTAAGTGATAACTTTGATCTGAATCTGTTTTCTTGAAACTTCCTTACTTTCCATCCATAGCAAGTATTATGTCAGCATTCTTCGATCTAGCTATTAGTGCATCTAAGGTCTGAAAAGGAATCCTTTTCCTTTTTAACTGCATCCTCCTAAACCATTTAACAAAGGCTTTTTTTTTTTTTTTTTTTTTTTTTTTTTGTCATCTGCAGACATTTTAGCTTCCCAATTTAATCATTTTGCTGATCCCAATTTTCTTCAATAATTCTTCTTACTTCCTTAGGAAATGTAAATCTGCTGCAGCATCTGTTAGCCATCCTTGTTTATTAATAATTAGGCATGAATATAATTATAAATTCTTTTAATAATTTACCTTTACCACCTCTGAGAGGCCCATAACGGATCTCTTGTTTAAACATTTCAGATCTTTGTCTTACATTATTTTCATGTATCATTTTCAACGTGTTGACCACATTGTTGATTCAAGCAAAATCTCATCTTCAGCTCTTGCCAGGAATTTATCTCTGAATGTGTTATCTCTTCTAATTGGACATCTGGGAGATAACAGATTGCTGGAAGCTCTAGCCCTGTGGCTCCTCCATTCATAGCTTCTTGGCCCTTGACTAAATTAAAGCTGCTCAGAGCTGCCTGATTTAAGAACTTGGAATGTTAAAACCAGCAAAGGATGGGATACAGTGGAGCTATGTACTGCTACGCTCTCTACATACCCTATTTTGATCAGGATCCAAATAGAAACATTCACTTTTCTCTTTGGCTACTTTTGCCCAAATTAATGCTACTGAAGAGAGCCTAGGCACAGAGGGATCTCCAGACATTTAGTGGCTATTTTGACTGAATATGTAGTGGAAAATGGGATTAGCAGACCAGAAATCTAGTCCTCTTCAGGAGGTGAACAGATGTGCTCTTCCAGCTTCAGCTGTGCTGGTGGAAGATATTAGTAACCAGATCTTGTCTCTGGGTGGTTATCAGCAATCCCAAATCCCTCCCAGTCTGCAACTCGGGTTCCTCATACAAGCGTCCTTAAGCTATTTTGCTCAAAATGCCCTGGATTAGCTGTGACTCACTGTTTATTTAAACTAACCTGGCCTCTCTGGACTGCAATAGGTTGGGGAGCGCTCCCGGAACCAGCTCCGGCAGCAGAGCAGGAGGGGCAGTGCAGAGCCATGGACAGCAATCTGACTGCGGCTGCAAAATACATGCCTGGCGATTCCCCAAATTCTACTAGATACACATTTTATTTCCTTCCTATCCCCTTGGTAATTCCAGTTCCATTTACTCTTCTAATTTCTGCACTTTAGACTACTCTGCTTTTGACAGCAGCACTTTGTTTATTTCAAAAGCTTTCATTTTCCTAATGGCTGTACACAGTAATGATCTGGCTAGCAAGAAAAAAAGGGGGCCTATAAGCATGCACTTATACGCACCCTGCTAGTCTCTGTCTAATAAAATTTTCTTATTTACTACTCCTGAATTCCTCTCTGGTAAATGACCAGATTCTACCAACATCCCACTAGTTTGTATTCTGTTCTGCAGAAAAAAAGTACTTATCTGCTCAGTAAAATATACAGAGAAAAACTGCCTCTGCCCCATGGTGCTTCTGGCTCAAATGAAAGAAAACACAGATGTA
Organism: Nothocercus julius; assembly: GCA_013398735.1. NCBI lineage: Eukaryota > Metazoa > Chordata > Aves > Tinamiformes > Tinamidae > Nothocercus > Nothocercus julius. Next base: position 102,466 of record VZSV01000033.1, read on the forward strand.
CTGGACACAGTGAGGAAGAAATCTTTTGCTGGAATAAAAAGATACCAGAAAAGAAAATGGTATTACCTTACACTGCTTGGAGATCTGCCATTTTTAATGCAGATAATATTTTTTATTTTTGCAATGCAGACTTACCAGTCTGCACAACGTCAGTATTTTGAGTTAGGATTAGTCTACAATTTTCAAGCCAAGTGATATGTTTCTGTTACTGGAAATTATCGGAGTATTATTCTCTTTCAATTTTCCTCTTTTGACCAAAAAAAAAAAAAAAAAGTGAAAACTAAACCTAAATGACATTTTTTGGTTTTTTTTGAAACTGTTGTTTTTCAGGTTGGAGATTTTTATCAAAAAAAGGGGAAAATGAGAATTTTTTGATTGATTTAGAGATTTCAGAAAACATAGACTTCATGCTCTGCAGCTTTTCAGGGTGAAATCTGAGAGAGAATGGAAATATTGCACTGGAAGAGGGAGCCAGGTCCAGATGCACATGACAGCCTTAAAAGAGTCAAGGAAATTGAGGGCAGCTGAAGAGAAAGGTGCAGTGGGATTTATTGGCATCAAAAAAAGTCACAGGCTTGGAGAATTTTGGCCTGACTACTATTTACTGTGTGTTTAATCACAGAGGCTTTGGAGGGAGCCAAATCTGTCTGTAGAAAACAGAGCTGGAAAAAAAAGTAGTGCTATGTTATTTTTTTAATGGGTGAGAAGGCAGCCAAAGGCGGGAGGACAACTGGAAAATCAAAACAGATTTTGGAGGAGGGAGCAAAGCTGAAGAACCCAGTTTAGTTTTAATCAGCATGGAATCAGTGGAGTTTCAATCAGCATGGAAATGCTAAACGTTTGACAGCACCAAATCTTTATTTGTGTGTGCGAGGGATAATTCTGCACTCTTTACCCAGATCAGCCTTCGCATGAAAACCATGGTTTAGAGGCAACAGCTCGCTTGAAAGCCAGTTCTCACGTTGGCAGCTAGGTTTCAGGCTAATAAAAAAGCAAAAACCCAAGGAACCGCCACAGCTTGCTTCTGTGCGGTGCCGGGCAGCGCTAGGAGGAGGACACGGTGCGGGAGGGGACCACAGCACTGGCAGCCCGCGAGGGGGGCCGGGAGCCGCCGGGCTGCCCCCTGCACAGCTGCGGTTTATGGCAGTATGTTTGCTTAGCTGGGCCAGGGGAGAGCGGGCGGAGGGGCTGGTGATGGGGAACAGCCCCGGGATGCAGGCAGGTCAGGAAGGGGGTCCCTTTTCCTCCTCCCCATGGGTGCTTTGTGCTCAGTGCCACCCCTAGTGCTGCTGAAACACACACATGTGAAGGCCAGCACTACCCTCAGCCACACCTTATTTTATACCACGGAAAAGTCTGATGTGGTTGGCCTTCCAGCCTAAGTTCCTAAAGGCCCTGCACCTGTGGTGGCTTGTGGGGTGTAATTAAGTGGATGGCAGACAGGTGAGGCCACCTTAGAGCTGCTGGGCTGCCTGCCCTGGAGACCTCTCGCCTTCCTTGTACGTGCGGTGCTTTGAGGGGCTGGTGTGCTGCAGATGACCATGTGCAAGGTTTGTCTGGGTCTGTTTTCTTTTCAGTTCTGTTTTTGTGTACTCTGAGCCTGGCTTGGGGAGCCTCCTTTGATGTCTTGGGCTCTGACTCCTGTGTCTGTGCTGCTGGTTTGTCCTGAGACTTTCCCCAGGAGGAAAGAATGTGCTGGTCGTGTGCTGCTCCTGTTTTAAGGTGGCAGAAAAAGAAAACATAGTTGTTAACTTAGTGCAGGAAACACTTCTTTCTTGCTGTGATGGATCTGAACTCTGGAGTTTTATTGCTGAGAGGATACAAAAATATAAAGAAAATAAGTAGTTCTATTAAAAAATGCTTTATGTATTTTTAGGATATATATATTTTCTGTGTAGTGTAAGCTGTATCATGTTGAAAACTACACAGTAAGTAGTTTTCTGTAATCATGGTGTGTAATAGTCTCTTAAGTGAACCAGGTCACTTTGTGTTTAGGTGGTGGTCACTGTATGGCTGATAGTTGGGAATTGCAGCATGTTCTGTGAATGCATTAAATGTCAGGTTTGGGTCATGCTGCCTAGGCTAGGAGGAGGTTTGAGCTTGGCTGACCCAGGAGCCAAACATTGGATGGAGCCCAATGCAAAGCTGCAAAGGAAGGGCCTATAAGTTAAAGCAAAGATGCTGTGGGATTCCGGAGGTCTTTGAAAATGATATTGGGGGGAGAAATCACATTATCAAACTGAATAAATGAAAATAGCTAGAAAATTTGGAGAAATTTCAGTAGTTATTGTAATAGATGACTGGTTCTGACGTTGTTACAGTTGATAATGTCATTGGAAGCCTTCAGTACTTTGAGTGGACACTCAATAAACTTAAGTAAAAGTATAGGTTGGAATATGGAGTTAATGGAAAAAACTGTACTTGATATTCAGGTAATTCTGTTTTTCAAAAAAATTAGAAAACAAGTGGAGGTTGGGGGAAGAGGGAAAGAAAAATCCCTGACAAAAGACAGAATTGCTCAAAAACTTGCTGAGCCCTTCTCTGTGTTTGTATTTCCATTGATTTTAAGCTGAGCCTGCTTATGGTAGCAAAACTGAATAAATATTTACGTAAGTGTTGGTAGGACTGGGCCTTAGGCTCTTCCTCTGTGATGCGCTCCATGTGGTTGGCCCTAGCAATTGCAGAATGGCACCATGAAGCTTCTCCATTACGGAAAGTCAGCCTAGATGGATTTAAAACAGGAGGAGGACAGCTACAAGACACCTTTCCACATTTCCTAAGAAATGTTTGTTTCATTTTAAAACTGTGCCAATCTAAAGAGAAGCATATTGAGACTTGTTTGTGTGTTTATGCACAGAAAATAAAAAATAGGAATAACATAACTGAATATTATTATTCTGTATTTTATTTAAAAATAATATTTTGCCATAGCACAGAAGTAGAAGGTCTGAGGAAAGTGTTAGGTTAGCTCATGGAGGAGCATTGTGGATGCCTTTTATAGGCATTTGGTTTTTGGAGTGGGGGTTTTGTGATTATTTTACATGTTATACAAAAGCTTTAATTTGACAAAGTGCCAAAGCATACACTTGAGATTACTCTGTCATCTCTCTGTGGCAGTTTTATTTATTTTTCTCTGATTGGCGCAGGGTTGATGGTGGACTGGTGAGGAAAGAAAAGCATCTTGCTAAACAGCTGTATTACTGACTCCTCCTCAAGCATTGCTGTCATGGACAAATCCTCAATGATGAGGAGGAAGTACTGACTTTCTCCACAAAATTTGCAGCAATGGAGAAAAATGGCCATTGGATTTTTATTGTGTTGACTTGCAGTTCTCATCAGTTGTCTCTGTCAGCTTTTCACACAAATCTAGAAGGTTTTTTTTTACAATCCAGATAAAATGTGAAAAGTTAAATTAGAGGCACTGGTTAACTGAACCTTTACCCCAAGGGTGATGAATCTGTGATTTGGATACCAGCTCTGCTGTTGTGTGGTTTGGGTGGGCTCCTCTAGCTTCTGTTTCTTAGGTTCTCCGTGCATAAAGTGGAGGTGCTGCTTCCCTACCTGAAATGCACCTTCGCACTGATTAATCTTGCTGAAGGAATAAAACTCTCCAGGAGTTCTAAATATATCAGCTTTAACATCTACAGAACCATTATTTAGCAGATTCTGTTCTAGTGCCTGTCCTATAACAATCTTAGCCAACTAAAATTTTAATAACAGGTCTGGAACTCAATATACTCAAGTTTGTAGCAAAACATAATTCTTCACTTAAAATATCTTTGAGTTGTTGTTTTTTATGAGCTAGAAATGCATGTAAGTGTGATGTGGATTGGACCTGCTTTCCCATTGCTTATGACCCTCTTGTCCTGATTCATCCCTTGCACTGCTGATGCACTGTGTAATTCACTGGTAATTCACTGGTCACTGGTAATTCAGACTGCTTTTTAAAAGTACTAGTAGTTGCTGTTCTAGGATGAAGACTACTTGGAGTAGAACTTGTTAACTGCAGTGAATTCCCTTGGAAGAGGAAACCCTCACATTTGCACATACCCTGCTACATTGTTGGCTCATGAGTTGTGCAGGGTTGGATGAGGTCACTATTTGGATGATGATCTCCAGCAGAAAAAGCCAGGTGCTGCAGTAAGCACTGTTGATGACATGGTAGCAGAGACCCCCTCTCTGAGGTGTTACTAAGCGGTACCACAGCATGCTTCTGGTCCTGCTGGGTCAGCGATGATGATGTCTTTTATGTGGGCATCTCTCAAGTGAGGCATTTGTATAACACAGACATATAAGGCATGAATCAAGGGCGAGAGCTTGCAAAATCCTTTTTGATCTGTTTGAGGATGACAGGCACTGCATGATCAGCTGCAGTCCAGGTGGGAAAGATCAGCATCTGAACTAACCAGAAAGGTGTAAAGGTCTGCAGGAGAGAATGATGTAGGTGTGATGGAGACACTGAGCTGGGAAGGAAAACAGATAAAATGCTGTTGAGAATCTGAAGTCTATGAAGCAAACTTGGGGGCTTGTCTTGCATGTCTTCAGGGGTATTCTGCCTCCATAGTCGGTGCTTACTCTGTCTCCTTCCTTAACCCAGAAATTCTGGAAGAAATTTCTATCTGGGAGACTCAGACCATCTGGTGCATGCAAGCTACAGATACCAAATCATATATCACAGATGTCTCCAAGCAGTCATCTACACAGATATTATAGGGACTTACTAAGCCCCTACCAGATAGGCTGTTTTCTATTGTTAAATATAAAGCTGTATTTGCACTCACATTTGCAATCCTGCCAGTATCAAGCCATCTTCACTTGCAGACAAAGATCATGACACATTGTACAGAGCAAGCAAAAGCATGAAGGCAATGCGTAGTATTTATTAGTAAAGTGATCTGTTCTCTGTCATTTCAGCATGAATCTTGAGTCCAAACCTAACCTGTCTAAACAGTCTTTGGACATTACACACTGTTGTTAGTACTGACTAACGCCAAAGCCAGCAAAAATGGAACCTTTGTCACTTATGTCGTGGCAGGGATGCCCTGGAGGTCAGTATTTGTAGGTCAGTCCCTAAAAGTAGAGTAGTGTGACTGTGTCTAGACTTTAGCGCACCAGCTGAGGTTTTAGCCCAAAGCATGCGCGCACACGCACAGCTTCCCGACATGATCAGTAACTTTTAACACTAAATGATGGCTGATACCATGGACTGAGAAACTACTGCTTTAGATTCTAATTCAGTTATTGCTTGTGGCTAAGGCTTGTACTTGAATTAAGTTTTTGGTGGATGGCTGTCATGACTATTCGCTGGAGCAGCTTCATAGAAAAGGTAGATGTTAGGTGGCTGGGGTGATACGTCAGGTCCTGCTGCCTTCATGGTCAGTGCTCAGACTTAAGTGAGATGCCGGGAGAAAGTGACTCTCCCTGGGACAACTGGTTATCTTGCAAGTTGCTGAAATAAGCTTCTACACCTTTATAGCTCTTCGGCTCAGACCTCCTCTTGACTCGTTTCTGTACACCTCCTCACATTTTCAGGAGCAAAAACTACATTGAAAAACCATCATTCGGGTGACTGACAAGAGCACTTGAGTCCAGCAATCTCTCTTAAATATTTACCGTAGAGTTGTGGACACCAAAGTTTAAGGCATGCAGTATGTCTTGCAGCACTGCGTTGTAGTGAGCAGTGTCAGAGGTGAGCATAAATAGCATTGCTGCAAGACTGGTGTGAAGAGCAGCTTCCCAATTCTCACTGGGCAAGGAGAAATCTTAAGACTATTGCTGCGCAGTGTATTAAACACTGGGTTAAGTGTGTGTGTTACAGAGAAAGGGATGAATTTTCCAAGGTTCAAAGCCTTTACATGACTACTTGACTACATATGCTGATTTTTACATTAATAGAGGACTAAACAGCCACAAAAAAAAAAAAATTCTTTTTCCTCTGACCTTTACATTGCACCTATTAAAGTATGAATCCTCTTGTGCTTTGACTTAGCTTCTGTGTCATAGCTGCATTCTAGCTGAATTACTTTATCCTACATGGATCTGTAATGGAGATGGCTATTAGAAATAACATGCATGTGTGACTGAACATTTTACGCTGTCATGTACTAGGGTAAGAAGTTGTACGAGAAGAGCAATAACAATCAGGTTGAGCTCCCTCCCCTTTCCCCCTCTATTTTCCCATAGCATGTTCTGTAGTCTTGCTGTAGATCTTTGTTTCTGGTAAACATGGAGCAATGAGCAGCAGATGTGAGATGCAGAACGTGGCTCAGATTAGTCTTCTCTGAACCATGAGGGCATTTCCATCAAGCAAACTTAGTGATCTATGTAAATATTTTTTTTTTTTTGGTTTCTGAGATAACGAATTCAAGCAGTTTGTTAATACTTAAACACTCATGCAAATATTTTAGTAAGGCATAAATGTGTATGTTTCCAGTGTGTCATGGTTTTGCTCTTCATTGCAATTATCTCGAATTCCTGAGCACCTTGTGCACGTCCACAACACGGGAAGTTCCATAGCATCCATCATCTGCCCTGACCTCTGCTTGATCGTATTGCTAAGGTGCTTCTAGACTCTGCTCCTGGCTCTACCTCTCTTGCTATTTATTTTGGAGTGCAGAGAAAAACTGCCATCACAATATAGCTTACCGCAGTAGATGTCTTCAGAGCAGCAAAATATATTTGTTCTTGTAGCCAACTGGCCTTCAGTTTAAGGATCTTTCATTATGACTGTTTAAATTAGACTCTGCATTGTCTTGTATGATAATGCTCACAGAGCAATGAGACAGCGTGCTTTCTATGAAATGTCTTGTAGCCAGCGATCTTTTAAGTCTTTCTTGGCTTGTCTTCTGGTTTGAACATCTGTGCTGTGCCCCTCTTTCTGTTATTTTGTTCATTACTGTTGGACATTTTGCTTGAGGCAAGATCAAGTCTAGTGTTCTCCATTTACCATCTGAATAGTGGTGTTGTATTGTTACTGCATATGCTCTTCATCAGCTTTTGCAATCCATCCTGGAATGCGTGTATAAAATTTGTGAAATATTCTGGGTTCCTTTGGAATGAAAGCAGAAAAAAATAGATTAGAAGAAAGGAAATTTAAAATTGGAAAAGTCTTCTCAGTTTTCTCTGCAGTATTATGTGCATTATGTGTTAATCTAGGTCAATTAGTAATGATATGTTTTTTGAAGCTTTAGTGCCTGGGATTTTTGAAGGAAAGCGTGCACACACATGCACCAAGGCAAGAAAACAATCTACCATCTTCCTTCCTACCCATACTTTTTTATTTTTCTATTAGTGCTCTAAGTCATGGAGAATTATGCAGAAGCCACAGGTGAATAAAGTGTGGGTTAATACCTGTGAAGAAGGAAAACAAATGCTAAAAGGAATGTCTGAATTTTTAATTGCTTACTTGTAAATATTATTTTAGTAGCTTTCATGATAACCCTGTCTGTCCTGGTGAACTGACACATTTAATGCACCTAGGAAGAATTTTGTTTTACACTTGTATATAGATTTTATTGCTGCTTAATACTGTACTTAATGCAATTAGAAAACTAATAATGAATACAACTGTGCAGCTGAAAAGCATCAAAACTCCCACAGCCCGCATGCTATTTGGCAGCAAGGATGTGCTGCGAGGCAGTTGAGGTGACCATATATTTTGGTTCTGACAAAGTCACACTTGACCTTTGACCTCACGTCTCGCTCTTGGTCCTGAGTGTGGGGTCATCTCACAGCAACCACCTGCCCTGCAGTGTTTCTTCCACAACATATCAATTGCTCTGGCAAAGCAATTGTGTAGGTTAAAAGCTCTGTAGGCATATTGCTCCCATATGCGTGTTCCCCAGCAATGCGATCTTCAGTTGTCGCTGCTGGGGAACATGGTGCCCCTTTAACCTCCACCCCAAGGCTTGTGGAGCCAAGTCTGGCAGTGCAGAACCCCGTATCGTTGCAGCCGGTACCTAATCCTGTCTCGCAACAGACTCTTTTTGAAACCTGTGGCTTATGCTACTAGTTAAGGTTACCTCATCTACCCTGTTCTTGTGATCATGGCCAGTTTTCTTAAAATAGTTGGAGAATAGTTCCACTGTCTTGCATTCTGATGAATAAAATAAGCCTGATCCCTGCGCTGCCTTATTAAAGTGAGCAATTTGGCGGCAGAGAGAACGAGACGTTGCCGATCTGCCCCAAACGTGACCACAACAATCTAGCGGTGTCCTCACAGAGAGAAAGTTATTGGTGTTGGAGAGTGAAATGCTATGCGGGGGGGAAAGCTGCTGGGGCCTTAACTATTCTTACCTCCTGCTTTGGTTGTCACAGATGTTAGTCACATCACATAATGCACTACTGGAAGGCACTCAGCTGCTACAGTGAGGAGGGCAGTATGAGAACTTACACAGAATAGAAAAATTGCAAGCAATGGTGTCCTGTGAGGATGAATTCAGGAAAGAGGATGCCCAAGGGCTATATAAGCCAGTGAGTGGTTTCACTAGTCAAGGAAATTGAAATAAAGCTTCAAGCCTCAGTCCTTTTCAGGCTTTTTCTTTCCAGCCTCTTCATTATCACTGAATAATCAGGAAAACAAAAACCAAATCAGCTTGAAAATGTTCCAGGGCCTTTCACGTGCCAGCCCAGAAAAGCGAGGGGCACCTTCCCTGTGCCCAGATATGACTTGGCCCTGCCTCTCCTGTGTTTCTCCACTGTCTGAAGCAGTCCTGTGAGGATGTAGGACAACACATTCACCCACTGTAGCCTATGATGCTTCTACCTTGAGCAAATCAGCTGTCAAGGAAAAAAGATTATTTTATTATGTTACCAACCTAACGATAGCCTGTTGGAAGACTAATTTTCTTCTTCCCTGCTAAACATTTGGGGTCTCCTCTCCAGTAAATCTTCAGAGCCAGAGAGGTCCAAATAGGTGCTTTATCTCAGCAGGGTAGATGCGCCATCATCTTGAGCTGCAGCGTGGTGATTGCTCTGTGATATGGGTCAGATTCCAGGTGCCTAATGAGAGCGATGGGAGGTACAAAGTGCAGAGCTGGGCTGCAAATGTGGCTGTGATAGTTCGGACATTAAGCACATGGAGCTCTCCCTGAAATCAATGGGAGGCAAGGCCTTTCAGCACTGGAAATGGGAATGTGATTCATCTTGGAGGGCTAACTTTACAGAGCAGCAGCATAGATGTCTACCTCTGAACTTAAATCACTACATGTTAACCACATTTATAGCTGATGGGAAGAAATAAGCACATTTAAGCACTGGGTAATTCTGGGTGACTCTAGGTAATTGTAGACAATTACAGTGATATGAAATAAATTCTACTCTTGCAGCCTAAAATGAAGGACATGTTTATGGGAGTAACCACAGTAATAGGCAACTCTTGAAGATAACTAATGCATCCAATGAAATGCCTCACAAGGCTAGGAGGACCAGGAACAGAATCATGGAGTCCTGTCTTTTGTTCCCCTCCAATCATGAGATATGCTTACTGTCTAAGGAATGCATTCAGGTAAATGGAGTTATGAGCAAGATATAGAAATAGGTGAAGTTCTTTAGCTATATTTCACAGTATTACAAATAGTTAGTTACTACTCTTCTTGTTACTTCAAAGAAATAACCTTTCAGTGTAACCTTTGCATGAGGAATTTTTTAATGGAAAGTCCTTACCTTTTTATAATGAATATAGAAAAAGAAATGTGAAAACATTTGTGATAGTCCCACAGTGTGGGACTTGAGAGAGATTTCAAATTCATAAATATGTTAAATGTTTCCTTCCTTGCTATTGTACTAAGTAATAAGCATGAAAATGCACCATGTTGGATCTTCAATGGCTGACATTCATTCAGCCAAGTCTACTGCTTGCTCAATAAATTATGTATGTACATTAAAATATCATTTGTCGAATCTACACAAAATAGATGCACTCTGCCATGCATGTGAGACTGGGAAAAAAAATGCAATAATATGTAAATATATTTCTAGTTTACCTGAATAACTGTCTCAATGGCCAAATGTTCGCTAGATATTTTTAGAATCTGATGGGTTTGGGAGAATGTGGTCCCCTAGACCCTACTGCTGTAGGGTAGTTGATTTCATTTAGTGTTCTGGGCTGGTAGTTGCACCTTTTGGGGATGAATATTAATTCTCCTCTTAGCATAAGTGTGTTTAGAATATTCCCTTTGTTCCATTGCCCAGATGTATTTAATGTCATCAGCAGACGAGCTGAACAGCAGTGGTTTGACATGCGCAGCAGCTGATTAGGATTGCTGGTTTGAGTTGACTGTGAGGAAGCAATTTTCATGGATACAGCAAGGCTGCTTCTCAGCTTTACTGCAGTGTTTAAGTGATGGCAATGAAGAGTTGGTAAACAGCGCTCTTTGTGTTGCTTGGCATGTTCACATGGTTAAGCTCTGTTCTTCCTGCCTTGAATCTGCTTTCCAGATATGGGCAGGTGGACAATGATGATGGTACTCAAAAGGAGCCTTTACCCAGAAAAAATTAGTGCTTTGACCATTCAGGGGTCTTGCAGTGGGGAGAAAACAGCAGGAAGTTTATGATTAGGGTGAGTTATGCTCAACTTCTCTGAAACCAATCACAAAGTTTCTACTAGCTGACTCTGGCAGGGGGAATCTCCAGCTGGTGTTTTCTAGATTGACTTTCCTCAGCTGGAGAGGAGGAAAAAGCTGTAGGTGCAACAGATGGTTTTAAAATGACCAGTGGCATCCCACATCTTGCATGTGGATGTGTATGGCACCTGGGAGTGGGTCACCTGCCTGCTACTGGTGTCTGCTGTAATAAAAAGAAAAGCCTAGGAAGAGAATGAAACATGTTCATGGTACTGTGTGAGAAATGGGTGGTGAGGTGTGAGACAGTTATGATCATTTGTTCAAGGTGCCAGGCTCATTGCTTCATGGTCTCAACTTGTCTTAATGTATTTATTTCTCCCCTTGCCTCAGAAGTGGGCTTTCTCTTTCATTTCTCATGCTGTAATGAACCAATACAAAGTAATGACAAGGGAAGGACCTGTTATTTTTAGTTCTGTGGCCTATGTTTCCAGTAGCAACATACAATATAAGTGAGCCCAATTTTGTGCCCGTAATTGCAAGTGGGCCCGACTGTTTGAACTTGCAATTGCACCCATTTAGTAGCGTTGCAATTGGGCAGTTAGTCTTCTAAATAGGGACAATTGCAGCTACAAATAACTACTCCAGCATTTAATTGCAGATGTAAAATGATTCCTACAATATTGGAGGTCAGGTAGAAGCCTCGCTAAAAACAAAACAAAGCAGAGCCTGTTTGAGTAGCACGGAAGACATGTGAAGTGTTCAATAAATCTGCCAGTGGGCTACAAACAGTGTTGCAAAAATTGAAAGTCACATATATTTGCCAGGAAGAAAAATAATGCCTAGGGCGCGCGCTGTTGTACAGCAGCAAGCTTCTCCTTTCATAGGAGACAGGTAGACAAGCCTCCTGGACGCCATCCAAAAAGCAGGTACTGGTATTTCAGCCACTGGAATGATGTTTGGAAGCAGCTCCAAAAAAAGGTCACATTCCAGCCAACAACATACCACCGGAGTTTAAAGACCAAATAAATTTGGCTTATGTTCTACAAAGGAAACTCTTATGTCACCGTTTCATGTGATACATGAACAGCTCTTGTACTTGAAAAGGGAAGGAGCCCTCCCTTTTTCAAAACTTTGCCTTAAGGTTTTCACTGTTTATCTGGATAAACAAGAAGGATGTTACTGGACTGATACCTGCTTGATTTTTTTGCAGATATGATGAATGGTCTTAATTACTGATCCAAATAACTGTGAGCTGCATTTAAACATATAGGTGATTTGGGGCAGAGGTTTATAATAGCTAATGTTTCTTTGATAACTGTTGCTCCTCTCGTAACCACATAATCAGTGTTGGAAAGCATTATTTGGAAAGAATGACTGTTTTCAGTAGAGACAGAACTGAAGCAAGAGCCCAAGTGTTAGTGTATCCTACTGCAAATAGAAGAATTCTGTTCTTATTCAATTTCGAAGTGTGAAGGTTAAAATGCAAGCTGGGTATACTAAACAAAACATCCCCTCAAATACCTGTTTGAATAGTCAAGCAAACCTGCATTGACTGTGTTCACACCCTTTAATATTTGCTTCATTTGTATACTTTTCCAAGCAGATGAGATTTCTGACAGGAATGTTTGTGGGAACAGTGGATTATAAGCATATTTGCAAATACTGGTAAAAAGGGTCTTTTTAATTTGCAGATGTGGCATTGTAACTTGATTCAGAGTTCTACAAATTACATCGAAAAGTAGAAATATGTCCTATGAATTTCCTTGAACTGTTAAGTCTTCGCACTGATCTTCTGTCAGATGAAGAGCAGACCAGTGAGGGGCTGTGGTAATGATTCTCTGAATAGCTCATAATAACAAACAAATTGCAGGGAATTTAAAGCCCTTTCTGTGAACAACTCATATATGGGAAAATCTGACCAGTTATACAAATTATCAGTTGTGCTTAAATGGATATTACAACTTCCAGAGGTAGAATCATGCTGACATGCTAAGTTATTTTAGAATATTTACCATTATGATTATTTTATTTTTTCTTTGTGGAAGGTTAGTCTTAAGCCTGAAGCTAATGCCAGTCCTGTGCAGAAGTAAGGGAAGGGCTACCAATGTGGTCTTGTGGAGGACAAGAAAATTTGGATCATTTCAGAGAGGATTTTAGCCCACCCTTGGGAAGAGCAGGGAGAACTTGGGGGAGGAGGTACTTCCCATCTGACTGAAGCTGGACTTTGTCATCAAATTTTTCATCTGCCAACAGGTGCTCTCCCTCTGCAATTGCTAAAATATTTGTGTATTGGCTTAAAGCACATCAGTGCCTCATCAAAACTGGTTATTACAACTAAGCATGTAAACCAGTCTTCTAGGTGTGTCTGGCGTGTGCTGCATGGAGAGGTGATGAGATTCAGAGAGTTCTCGGTGTCCTGCTGCTGCTGAGACTATTCGTTGTGTTTTCTAGTCCTGCTCTTGCTTGTGATTACAGGAGTGCTAATTTTGCTGTAAAGCAGAGAGTTGTCTGGGTGTGTGCAAGAAGTGGGTGCAGTTGGGAAGAGGCAGTGCCGGAGCTCCCCAGGTGATGGACTCCTTAAGTGCGCACCTTCCTCTTAAAGGAAGAGGAAGGGGTTTTCTCCGTTCCGGCCTCAATGCCGGTACCAGGATGGCAGCGAGAGGCAGGAAACCTCCAGCAGCCTGGTGGTTCCTCCTTGCCCAAGTCGAACGTGCCCAAGACACCTTGGGCCCCTGCCCACCTTGGGGTGGTGGTGGAGACAGCCATCCCTACCTGGAAAGCAATCCTTCTGGTTGTGTGCAAACTTGAGTATTTGCTTCTCTCTCTCCTGCTCTTCAGATTTCCCTGCTTAAGGAATACCTAGGGGATACTCATTTGCTTGCAATGCATTACAGTTTAATTAAGCTGATTTCAGTTGGATTGCTTTGAATGCTTTATGTCAAGCATGGAGTAAGTGGCTTATTTTATTTCTTTATAAAAGAAGCAATACAAAGCACAAGTATTATAGGTAAATGTTCTCTAGGGCAATTGTTTATTGACCCACTTTTTCGCAAAGCACCATATATATTATCACGCTACATCATAAATATGTTTCTGTGCCTGCAAACTGGCAGGGATTTTGGCCAGTCTCTTGAAGGAGGAAAAAAAGGCATTCATCCCTAAAAACAACATTTCTCACATACTGAGTGACATAGTTACCATTTTTACATTATGTAGTGCAATATTGAGCCTCCTCTCTAAATACATAATTTTTGTGTAATTTTAAATATAATTTTCTCTCCCCCCTCTCTTATTGCTTGTAAAGAAGTTAGCTTAAATAATGTACAGTCTGCTTTTCTTAGGTAAACATTTTTGAAACTGTTCATTAATAGCTATAAAGCAAATCCCAGTGCGAGCTTATCTTTTATGTCTCTTCTCCCCCTCCCTTATGTCCACATTTCTGAGAACATTGATGCTGGAACCAATACAAACCATCCCAGCTGTCTCCAAAATCAGTGCTGGAAAAATAAACTGTTCTTCAAAGTAATAATTTTACACAACTAAATAAATAAATATTGTCAACACTGGGTCAAAAAATACAAGGAAAATTACAAAAAATTCACTTCATAAGATGGATTGTATGAATGCATTTCAGTTCCTCTCTCATCATTCTCCTTTATATTTTTAGACAGTCTTTATGTGAATACAATGACTCCAATATCAAACATTTTAAATGATGCTTGAAATATCAGTCACTTGACTTTGATGTCACACACAATTAAATTCAACCCATCTTCTCTCAGTTAATAACAGCAATCTCACCAAGTCTAGTGCCTAATTAATACAAGCTATTTGTCACATAGAGGTGACACATGTATATCAGAAAGCTTGAAATATTGTTTTGTGCTGCAGTGCAGCTAGCCAGCCCTGCAATACAGGATCTGTCTTATGTATGAATGTCTTTAAAGATTTCAAAAGGCCTCAGAGTTTGGTGCGTTCAAGCTGGGACTCGACAGTGCATAGAAGGCGTTACTGATGCGTCGGCTCCCTTTAGGCTGCTAAATATTATGGTATTTAGAAATGCTAGAATTGAAGGGTTTGTACCTGATCATTCATTTGGGTGATGGGCAGAATTGGGAATATGCGGTGCCAGTGGTAATTTGCTTAACCTGCAGTTTTTAAGTTACATGATGGGATATGAAATCATGTGTCTCCTTATTGTTGCATAAGCATTTTCTCTACTGTTTATACTCAGCACTTTTTAACAGTATGGTTCAGCCGAGCTTGCTGTTGCCAAACAAATGAGCTTGTCTACCTCGTGTTAATTATCATTGTGTAATAAATAACTGTATAATAAGGCGGGCCTGATCCCGCTATCCTTGCGAAGGCAAAGCTTCTGTCAGCTTTGCTGAATATTTTGCCTGTATTAAGGCAGCAGCTTGGGACCAAAAATTGCCTACATCATTAGTAGCAGTAAATTAGGGATAATTTGTATTGAACTCTTCTTGTGTATAAAGCACAGCAGAAAAGCTCACAAAGTGTGTGTGTGTGGGGGGTGGGAGGCAGGGGGAAAGAGGGTGGAAGTTATAGGAAATATTAGATATGGATTAGTAACCATAGTGATAGGTATGGATTTACAGGGCGTTATATATCTTGTAGCTTTTTTATATTATTTTTATTTTTTTTCCTGGCTTCTTGATTATATGCCTTTTTGTTGCTTTGGGATACAAACAGTGGGGCATTTGTAAGTGACTTTTGGGTGTTCAGCCTGTTGGTGAGCACAGGAGTTGCAGCTGCCGTGGTTGGTTGTCCCTAGTGCAAGAAGGGACTAGTGCCAAAAACCAGAGGGTTTTGGTGCAGAAATCATACTAATGCAGTCTCCTTTCTGTATTCAGACAGTGGGTGTTTGTGATATGCTAGTGGACACAGTGATATTTAACATGGTGTACTTTCCTATTTTTGCCTACCTAGTCTTAATGAAAAGTTGAGCCATCACAGCCTTCCAGCACGTACCATGCCTATAGGTAGAGATTCACTGGGTTAAAGATTTTTCTCCCCTCAAATCAGGGGGCAGACTGACCCTCGTTACCTACGAGTGTGGAGAAACCAAAAGCAGTTTTGAAGTCCTGCCATCACAACACTGACATAGACTATTTTCAGCCTTTTTACTTCATCTATGGGACAGAACCATGAAGATTCCTGTTCAGGGAAGGAAGGGAATGGTAGAGGTCTTTATAGCAATGGAAAAACACTTTCCCCTTTGTTGAAGAAAATATGAAGCGTTAATTGGTTAATTTCACATTGTGTTAGAAGTGCTTGTTAACACTTAAGCTCTTTAAAATATGAATCTGGATTGAGGTGAAACTGAGTGGTATAAAATAAAGCCTGTAATATTATAGCTGAGAATGTTTCTCAGCAAGTAGTACCATGCTCACTTAGCAGGACACCAGATCCGTGTGTAGAAGAGCAGAGTTTTTTCTGTCTTGATACAATTTAGATGAAAAAGGTGCTATTGTTTTCAGTAGTAATCTTGCAAGTTAGCCTGTAATAAATTCGTGGTAGGAGCTTTTTTTCCTCAGCTGTGTCTTCAAACACTGCAAGTCAAACACAGGGGAAAGAAAAAATTAATTGAAAACAATGACTATAAAAAGAACTTAAGGGTTGCATTGGATAAATACCTGAATGTGAGCTCCTAAGGGATGCTCTGGTTAAGAAGATTAGTGTGGTGGTGGATGGTGGTAGTGGTAGTTGCATGTTGATCCCATTATGCCAGACACATCATAAAGAGCCGTAAGGGGTTTACAACCACCGCTTAAAGCGAGCAGCAGGTTGGAAGCATGAGCACAGTTTGCTCTGCGAGATGGGGTGGCTGGACACCAAAGGTGGGCAGTTTAAGATTAGAAATCTGGTGTATGGGTTTGGCTGTGAAACTATTTTAGCAGTTGGAGCAGTGTAAGCAAAGTTATAGTGCATTTCCTATCACTTGACACTTCTGCACCAAGTCTGGAAGACTTCCTGAAGGACAGGCTTGGGCACCTGTAGCATTGGTGCCTCTTTGCAGCTGTTGCTAAGTGAAAATCCTCAAAATTCAGGTTAAAGGATCATAATGGACTCTTCTGGCCTTAAGAAGCTTCAAGTGATGGCCTCTGAAAGTCGAGTATGTTCTTTCTGTTGCTCATTTTTCTTTTTATTGCCAATTCCATAGACTTATTTCCTCAAATATGTCTGTGAAATCATTTTGGCTTTATTTTAGCTACCGCTAACAGTCTGGATATGAAATTTCCTGAAGATGAAAAGAAAGCAGATACCTATTGAATAATTTGATGATATGCTATTACAAGTAGAAATGCCTTGGGAATTTTGGAGAGTATTGTAGAGAGGGATGACGGGGATAAATTGCAAAGCCCGTCAGTTGTGGCATGCAGTATGTAGCAAGGCCCCAGATCAAAACCGTTGCAACGTGCTGGGTCGTGTCGCAGACATGCTGTTTATCGCCAAACATTACTGTGCTCCCTTGCAAGCTGCGGAGGCAGTCATCAGGCAGCTTTCTCATCAGTCTTAGCGAGGATAGTAGTAGTATTTTTTTTTTTTTTTTTTTTTTTTTTTTTTTTTTTTTTTTTCCCCCCCCCCCCCCCCCCCCCCCCCCCCCCCCGTACTTTTCATCAAATTATGCTACAATTACCCACTAGACAAAAAGCATTATGCACTGCTTGTCTGTCAGTGACTTCCTGCTACAGAGCTCCCAGGGCTGGAGCCTTGGACGGGAGCCACGGCTGGAGAGGGGCCAGCAGCCCGGCTGGCCAGCTGGCCGCTCGCTGCAGCCGCGCGCGCTTCCCCGCGCACGGCGGCGCCGTCCCGCACGAAGGCTCCCGAAAGCGCCGCGGCCAGCCCTCCATGCCGCTGCGCGGGCAGCAGCGCGTGCTCACGTGCAGGCGAGCGCTGACCTTTCCCGGGGTAGCATCCACCGCAGCGACTGTGTCACTTGTGAGCGCTTAATGAAGCGCTGCTTGTACAAGGTGCGAAGAGCAGCCAGGCTGGATAGGTGCTCGTAGTGAAAGCTGCTCTTCTGCCGCATGGCTTCAGAGCTGAGCCCTGTGTTTCTACTCTTTTGTTTTGTGTTTGCAGTATGTGCTGTGTCTACAGACGTGGCAGAGGCAAGAGCTGCTGGTGCGCTGTGTGATACCACTCTTGGGACCCGTGTGTCCCGAGTGGGATATGGCGTGATCTGCCTGTGGCATGTTGTCCTGTAGCAGGGAAGCATGTGAGAACTCCTGCCCACGTGTCCTAGGTTAGGGCCTGGTTTGATCTCTTTGGAGGTGTAAATGAGCTCTATTCGCTTGATAAGACTGTTGTCCCCAGAGCATTTGACATGCTGGAGGGGTTGGAGGACTGCGTTCTTCCACAAGCTGATGCTGTAATTTCTTCGGTGATATTTACCCAGTTAGAGCGGTGTGCTGGTAGGTTTGGGTGGTGGGCAGGTGAACACCTAAAAATCACTTGACTCTGAAGCAGCTGGATGTGAAGAAGTGTTCTGATAATAGGGTGGCAAAGCCTACTGGCTGCACAGAGGAGTGGTGAGCCCTGCAGAGGCCATTACAAATGTGTAGTATTTGCTAATCATTACTACATGTGTAACACAGCTATCCCCTTCGCTTCCCAAAGTGAGATGGATGTGCTGAGCTGGGCTACTGTTGTAGACTACCCTTGGACACGTCTTCACTCTTTCTGGATGTGCCTGCAATTTGAATAGATCTCTTGCAGGAATTAGGTTTTTCCTATTTTGGCTGATGATGTGGCCAGAGTAAGGTGTAAGGTAAATGTGATGATTTTTATTTGTTTAGTTTAAAGCCTGTTTGGCTATATAAGCCTGCCCTGTATATTGCAAGTATACCTGAGGGCAGCCTAGAAACAAAAGAGATCAGCACCACAAACTGCCTTTCTGGGAAATTTTCTGCGCTGTCCTTGGGTGTATGCAGCAGGTCTGCCCATGGTGAGGTCCCTGGCAGCGGGCAGACAGGGACCTGTGCCCAGGGCGCTCTCCCATGCGTGCAAAGTCTTTTCTCCCCATTTGGGGACAGAACACTCCTATCAATGAGAAAGGAACATTGTCCTACTTGTTGTTATCCAGGTGTGCCTGAAATGCCAGGGATGCACCTGGCTGATCTGTGGGGAACCTGCAGTAGTGTGTCCGTTGTTGTCCCCTGGTGGGTGCCAGCACGGGAGCCCCATGGCACATGGAGCCGTGCGAGGGTCTGCTCTGCTGCGAGCCACAGTGAAGTGTGGGTGTCACTTACGTGCCGCGAGGAGCCTTTTTAAAGGCGCAGGATATTTTCTTTCCAATGTTTCTGTGCATTAGATTGGGAAAGTTGTCAAAATTAAACACGCCGCAGTGGGTAGATGCTTTGTTTGTAGCCAAATGGGTTTCCATAAAGTGATGAATTAATGAAATGAAGTAGTGAGCATCATCACATTGTATTGCCAGAACAATGGGAGATGTATAAAATGATCTGCTTGTAAATAATTTGTGCTATCTGCTATGTGGAATACTTCTAAATGAGTGTTATTTTCCATAATAAACAAAATTTTATTTTAGAAGAAAACGTGGAGAGCTGGACTGCCAAAATTTTTCTTTTTTTTTTTTAAACTATCAAATTTAATAAAGGAGTTTACAAATTTATTCCTTAGTATTTATTTTAGTGTTTTATTTTTTCTGGAAAAAGCACAAATGCTATTTATTTTTAAATGAACTTAAAAATATCAACATCACTTTGTGTATTATGAGTATTTTACAGCATGATAAATGTCAAATGCTCATGCGAGCTTTAAAATGTATAATATTTCATGAAAGTATTTGAGAAAAAATTCTTACTATGATGCATTTTTTATGGATATTCCGTTGACATCTAAGAGAACACGTAAAAAGTGTAGCTAAACACCCCAGAGGTTTTGCTTCCTAAAATACTGTGCTAGAAGTGGTTTTGTTACTAAAGCAATGAAATTCTTGCTGAACGTTTTATGGTAAGCTGGAAAACTTTGAAATAAGTTTGCAGAATTTCCCTGGTGCATTTTTTGTCAAAATGTTTTCTTGATTTTTTTCATTATTTCTTGTTCAAATAATATGCTTACAATAAGTATATTTATGCTTATTGTGTACTTATACTTATTGTAACCATATTGATTTGAACAAAAACTCTGTAGCGAAAAGACATTTCAGTGAGGACAAAGTGCATGTGGGAAGAGCAGCGGAGAAAATATTATCCTAAAATATCTTGTTTGGTGAATTTGTTTAACCTTGTAGTAGCAGTGATCAGTAGAATGAGATTCGCTCCTTTCGGGTGAATGCCCCACCATCTGATGAACCATCTTGGAGTTGTTGTACCACTGATGCCTCTGTTAGAAAGATAGGAGCAGCCTTGAATATCTCATGGTCTGTATTGAGTGTTAGGTTAATAATATCAGTCAAATGAAAAGAGCCTGCTTATCATAAGGTCCTACTCTTGCTGAATTCAGAGAGTGCAGAATAAATGCTATTAGCAGATCTTAAAATATAATAGAATGATAGCAAAAAATGATTTTTTTTTCTCTTCAATTGGAGTCCATAGGGAAAATAGGGAGAGCTGGCCAATTCTGGAGTTTATTGCAAGCAGAGTTGGTGTGACTTCAGCAGCGTGCATGTGTGTGAGCCTACGTGCAGCTCATTAAGGGAGCAGGGCCTGGCTTAGGAAATGAAATCCTTATCTTAGCAATGTTGTGTGCAGTCCTTTAAACCAGGAGAACTTTGTTTCTTGGCTGATAAAACAAAGCTTGGATCCAGCTACCTAGGGTTTGATTCTGCATTTCTTGCACATCAAGGAACTTGGCTTTACAGGGAATTTCGAGCTTTGAAAGAAATCTTGGATTAAGCTCCTGAATGATTAAAATTTAAGTGCTGTCAGATTCCTAGATATAAAGTTAAAAATAAAATAAAAATTAACATTTAAAAAAATAATACCCACAGTGTCCAGGACCTGAGGCAGACTTAGTGCATTGTAATGGAAATTTCAGTCCCTTGTGCCACAGTAACTGCCGTGCAGCAACTTTTTAAAATAGCCATAATGACGCTGTTGCTGATGGGGAAGGGAAAATAGCGCAGCCCTTTCCTTCCCCAACATGTTTAGTAAGGACCATGAACGTGTAGCCAAGTAATATCTTACTATTTCTGTATGTGTTTGAAGACTGTTGATGGCTACTTGAAAAGAAAAGGAAAATGTTTGCTTTAGCATGTAACTCTGGAGCATCCTGACAGCAGACTTGAATTTTGGCCAGGGTTAGTTATAGCTCTTGTGGAATAAATTGTGCTTTTGAATCCCAGTGACCCAAGAAATAACTAGAAGGGAACTGATCCTCCAATTTCCAACAACTAAAACTTTTTTTTAGGGATCAAATGTAGACAATTATATGTACATAGTAAAGCAGCTATTTCTTAATCTTACTTCTTATTTAAGAGAATCATGTTAGTGTCTGAAGTAGGCTAATTCCTCACTTACTCAAACCATCTGAGAATCCTGTCTTAGTCTTGGGGTAGTTCCATGTAGAAAAGTATTGTAAGGCCTGGATTTGT
>VZSV01000033.1:123986-128986 GCA_013398735.1 Nothocercus julius
CTAGCTCTTTTGGTCTGGTGGTATAAAATACCTGTATTATTGCATGATGTAAGTCAAAACAAACTTTAAGAAATCAGTCAAATTGTGGTTCACAGTAGAAAGCAAAACCTTTTGTAATAATAATAAAACTTTCAGTATTTATGATGCTCAGAAGTCCCTTTTTGTAGGTTACAGAACAAATGAAATCTTAAGTTGCCTCTTCTGATTTTTGATAGTAACAAAAGCAACCATTTCAGAAATATAGTGGTGTGAGAGCAATCAGAGACTGCTTTCTTACCATAATGTTAGCATCATCTCAGCATGTGGTGCCAGAAAGGTTCTCTTTCTGCAGCATATCACTAATCCCGCATTGTCTTTATTATCTTTATTTTCTGATGCTTGCCCACGCTGATCACTTGCAAACTGCAAAGATTAAGGATGTAACACTGAAGGTTTTCAAATGCTGATAAATTATATTAATATTAGGATACTCCAGAAACTCTTTAGCATCCTATGAATTCCAATTTGCAGTCATCTCCAATATTTATTAATATATACACGTATGCTAAAAAAAATTTTACATTACTACACTTAAGAGGAGACAATGACTTATAGCTATACAGTAGTAAGAATTTTGTTTGCGTGTGGATATCTTGTATAAAACGTGATTTTACAAGGGCCCATCCCCCTTCTTCTACATAAGAAAAGTATGTGCCTGAAACGTGTGTCTGTATATTTTGGAGCCTGTAAAAATGAACTGCAGATATAAACCAGAATGTTTGACGGGGCATGAGCAGTTACTGGGATGTAGATTTGTGATTTGTGCTCTAAATTAATTTTAGACAAGCGAGGGCTTTAAACTCTGGCTGCACAGTGTCTTTGTTACTGCAAAAACACCTGAACATACAGTATTTCTGTCTTTTGCAATATCTCACCTTATAGATCTAGCTGTGAAAAATGTCTGTTATGAAACGTATCATACAGCCTGCAAGCAACAGCAGCGAAGTAGTTGGTAGCGAATGTCTTTGCAGAAATCAAATATGAAAAACATTGTGAGTCCGATTAAGTCCTCTTTACATTGAGTGCTTTCTCATATGAGTATTTCTGTTGAAGTAATTTCACATACCTCCCAAAATGACTCTTTCAAAATAATTACAAAATCATTTTCAACGGTGAATAAATGTGTAAAGGCTCACCAGTGATTTTAAGGGTTGAAAAAAAGGGCCCTTTGTGTTAGATAATTTCATTGCTCTACGTTCACAAGTGATTAACTCCCCAATGAGATCTGATTGCTTTTTGTATTCAGGCTGAAAAAGAAATGTAAAATGAGCAAAATATTGTATTTTGAGTGCTGACTATGGGGCAGTTTAACATATGCTTTTTGGGACATTGCAGTGATTTGTTACTAGCCATATTTGCTGCACATGTGCAAGATGGTAGCCTGCCAAAATGCACACAATAGTTACATGATGGGTCACTGAAAAAATAGATTTCAAACAGAGTATCTAAATATTTAATTCACATACAGATATGGGACCTCTTTTAAGACACTGTGGTCTATTAAGGAAATAATAATATACATTTTATTAGAAACACACGCTGCCTGGGGACCCAGTTCCTTCCTGTAATGCAAATGAGAGCAAGCCGAGGACCTTATAATAACAACACACCGGTCTAGAACCCAGTGCAATTAGCAAAGTTAAGTGGTAGGTAGGAAGACACAGGAAGGAAAAGAAAGTCATCCTTCCTTGATGGAAAGATCATATTGACTTATTCTATGATGAGATGAGTGGGTGCCCATGTGATGACCCTTTTGCTCAGTCCTCCTGGTGCTTTGCATTTGCTTCTGTGTAGGAAGAGAAACGTTTCAAAGCATGCCCTGGTCTGCCCTCCACGTGTGACCCCGTGCAAATCCTATTGCTACCCTTGCGTGGTGGAACAGGCTGTTCTGGGCCTCCAGGACCTTCCACAGTGTGGAAGCAGGCCAGGATTCATATCTAAGCCTGGTATTCTGGATCTGATCAGAATGTCATATGTGAAAGAGATTCCTAGCAAATACATTTTCATAATAACATGGAAAACGACTCAGCTATCATCTGGTAACTGTTTCATGAGTAATCTGAACAATTAGGAGGATATCAGAGGGTACAGCAGGTCTTTCTGGGTGATATTACTATATTAAGCCATTGCTTCCTATGGACAGCACGAGTGAAGGATTTGACACCGCTATCCCATGAACTGGATAAGCGCAGCTCTGAGCAGGACTGTGGGTGCCTAGCACTGCGAACTGCCACGCGGGTCAGTGCCTTCAGCAGGGCTTTTGTGAGCCTGTGTGGCTCCTCTAGGATATAATTAAAAAAAAAGGGGGGGAGCGGAGGGGACAGAAATAAAGAAAAGGTACCAAGGTGTGTGTGTGGGTGTGTTTTTTTTTTTTTTTTTTTTTTAGCAGTATTTTGTACTGGTCTTAAGGGAAATAGAGTAATGTCCACAGGTGCCTCAACAGTTCATCATGGTGGCTTTGCTGCTTCTGGATAGGTCTAATGGAGAGGTCCCTAAGCTGGCTCCTGGTTTTATGCCAGGCTCTGGCCTTGTGCTTCTTTTCCCTGTTCTTCCTGCACCTTGTCCCCATCCAGAGTTACCAGTCTAGCTCTTCTGCTGTGTTTTTCTCACTGGAGCCTCCAGCTCCCTATTTCTCACGATAAACTTCAGCTGCTTAGTGGAAATCACTTTCCCTCAACCTGGGAATGCCTTAGGGGGCTCCGCTTTCTGTCACCTAGGACAGTCCCAAGCGCTTGGGCTCAACCTGGCTCTACTGCATGCGGCATCCTGCTGACGGCCGGCCCCCTGCAGATGCCAGCACACCAGCCCTGGGCACCTCCGAGCTCCTGTGTCCCCCCACACTGAAACCCAGGCTTGGAACCGAAGCACTCTGCGTCCTCCCCGTGTACGGCAACTTCTATTAGAGATAATAGGTGCAACGTGAAGGCACTCAAAGTACACCATTCCCTGTTGTTATAGCATGATGTACTATCTGCATATGTTGTGAGTTCACACTGGCTTTCTTTCTGGATTTGGAATTTGTATTCTTCAAGACAGTCTATAAAGGTATTCTAATAGTGTTTTTTTGGTGAACAAGGAGTGCTTTATCTGAATTTACTGAACAGAACATAGTATTTCTGGCTATTAATTCCCAATATGTCAAATATGAAATAGGGCAAAATTGCATAAAAAAATGAAAGTCAGGTGTTTGATTTACAGGATATCTGCTTAAAAAAAGGCAAAAGGTGACTGCATTTAAAGACATGTATTTTCAAACACTCCAGTGTGAACTAAAAAAACAAAGCTCCTTAAAATGTGATTAGGTGTAAGAAAAGAGGTTAGGTATAGGGAAAAAAAGGCTATTAGGTTTGTCGTAATAACTGTGCCTTTGATATATATGTTAATAGCAGGACTGTTGACACTGGAGAGATTGAAATTAATACTTGTCTATTAGGCCAAGGCCAGAAGTTGTTGCCTCAAACCATAATAATTGATTCACTAGTTCATTTGTCTAATGGCCCTGCATTATTCCATAGTGTGCCAAAATGGATGTTGCATTCCATCCCACCTATTTTGTAGTATATGTTATAATTCTTGATGGCTTTTATAGCAATGTTAAAATAAGAACAACTGCTGAAGTTGGTTGGTGTCATTTGAATAAAGTGGGTGAAGATCAGAATCAACTCTGTAGGATTCTAGGGCGCGCGCGTGTGTGTGTGTGTGTGTGTATATATGTATATATTTTCAACCACAAGAGAAGCTTTTCTTCAGTCTCCAAAGTACTACTTTGAAATTATTTTTGCATAATTATTGTTTGTAGTGAAGAAGTAGAATTATCAGGGTGAATCTCCAGGAAATTTCAAGTGATTTGCTAGGGAACATTTTATTAGGACTACTTAGTCAAAGATATAATCATCTGTGAATATTAAAGGAGATTATATTTGACATGGGTATTTTTATTTGCTGTGTTGTGTACTGAGTTCATTGATAACTAGATACTAGCAGGCATAAAAATGAATATTTTGACTACAGAGGAATAGAAATCTATGTTTGAGCAGATTCTCTAGATAGTAATTATCTGCATAGGAATCTCATATCTGTGTAGTTTATTTTGAGGGAAAGAAATGCATTTAGAATGATTTGGCTATTTCAATGTTTACAATGACTTTTACTGTTTAGAAGATAAAATAAACAGTAAATTTAATTTGCATAATTAAGTTAATCTTTTTAGATTTTAATGTAGTGTATCATGAGTTCCCAGGCTTGTAAATGAGGTTTTACTAGTAAAACTCTTATTGCGAGGTTGTATACCATTTCCCCCAGCATCAGGATAGAGTGCAAATCTCATAGGCTCCTTTGTCTCAGGGCCAGTTGAATTTTTCTTTTTTTTTTTTTTTTCTCCTTTTCTTGAGGGTTGCTTTAAAAATTGTAATAAAGAATCCAACTTCTGTGTAACGGTTGAAAGTCTATCACTTTGCAGAAAAATAGATTGCATTTCTGAGGACCTTCTGCCATAAGGACTCTCTTGTAAAGATGCCTGCCTTTAAAATGCAACTTTTTTGTTGGATGAACAACCTAATGTTCCATGCATTGTACTAGTAGTAGCATTTTATGCAACATTGAAAGACTCAATTAATTTGCATAATTCCATGAGTATTACCATGACTTTAAGGTAGGTTAGCTTGCTCAGGAGTCTTGTCTGCCCAATATGTATGTTTGCCATTTTGACAAATTAATCATTTCTGAAAACAATTAATTATACTTATGACAAACTGAACCTTATACCCAAGGGTCTTAAATTTTTATAGGAGAAATCTAATATTAATGTGTATAAGATCAGTGATTTAGTGAGTACCTTAACAGTCAACAATGCCTAAGGCTGAACAAAATTAATATTTTGTTTCCCATCTGGAGACTTCAGTAAAATTAATGAGGAAGGGTGTCTTTTGTAATACATAATAGAAATAAATTTACAATATTTA